>WBNM01019218.1:19865-37491 GCA_013399055.1 Ramphastos sulfuratus | reverse complement strand
AACTGGTCTCACAACCAGAAGGCAGTGATGAAGGAGAAAGCTGACTGCACTGAATGCAAGGCATCTCTTGCTGTGGTGCACTGAGCTCTCTTTAAATTAATAAATCTTAGCAGTATACTTGACACAGCCTTGGGCTAGCATGACTGCACTGCATTCAGATGCGAGCCAGTAAGGCAAGATACTGTTGAACTGCAGCTTTTGTGCTTACTGGCATGAATTCTTGACACTTCTACATTATGCAGCCTCTAACTGTGTCACTGTGCTCCAGTTTCTACTGTTCATTTTGAGTTTTCCAGCAGTTTCTGACAAGTTTATGCCAAACATTCATTGGCTTTCTTTGGCTGCAGATGAATTTTGAAAAGAAATAATGAAAATAATAGTAATTCTGTGGGATTTTTCCCTCTCATTATTAGAAGTTCTTTCTCACAAACCATAATATTAATGTTTATGTTTTGAAATATTGTGAAGTTGTTAATGGTGCCTCAGAAGAAAGGGCTAAATTTCATCTTTGTTTCCTAAAAATAAAGCATTTAGGTAGCTACCAGTTTCAG
The DNA here is from genome assembly GCA_013399055.1 of Ramphastos sulfuratus. Classification (NCBI taxonomy): domain Eukaryota; kingdom Metazoa; phylum Chordata; class Aves; order Piciformes; family Ramphastidae; genus Ramphastos; species Ramphastos sulfuratus. The sequence goes on along the minus strand of WBNM01019218.1, from coordinate 36,940 downwards.
AGTTCCGTCTTTCCTAGCTTGCATTTGTTACCCCAAAGTGTTTTGAAAACTGCTAAGTTGTTTATATTGATACATTTGGCTAAAAGATGTAGTAAATTTCTTATTTTAAACAGAGAGGGTGAATAAAGGCTAATATTTATTTGTGTTTCTAGCAAGGAAAACACGAGGACATGATCTCAGCTATTTTAACTGATGCCAAGGAATCCACATGCATAGATTCATATAAAAGGCTACAAAACTCAGCTTGGAGTTCCACTGGAAAGTCTGCATTCCAGTCACTGTGGAATTGTAAAAATGTTGATTTTTTTTTTTTAATTTCTTTGTCTTGGGCATAAACTGTAATGTAGACTTATTTTCCCCTCACTGTAAGAAGGTAGACACGCAAAGAATCAGATGCCAGACAAAAGCCCCCTTGTGAATCTTTGGTAAGATTTCTTTCAAAAGCAAATCAGCAAGTGCTTTCTATATGAACCCCATCACTTTCTAAACACAATAGCATACAGACACATTTGCCAAATTACTATTTCACTGAAAACAGAGCTTTAAGACATTAAACTCTTCTGAACCTCTATTGTCAAATTTGTCTTTTTCTTTTCCGCTGACAGATTTAACAGTTACTAAGCATTTCTGTCATTCTCATGTTAGCATATGAACTGTGAAAATTATTTTTAATTGCTAATTGAAAGATAATTGGTTTGGGGGTAGGAATTGTCACTGGATCAAAGAAAAACAACAAACCCAAGAAGTAAAAAAAAAAAAATTTAAAAGAAAAAGGAGGAAGAAAAGTCTGAGTCTGTTGCAAGCCTGCAGGAAGAAGTAGCACAGATCTTACTTGGAAAAATCTATCCATATAAAGAAATATCCAGAAAAAGAAGCGTAAGAGTATTATGAACCAACCAATTGAAACCAAAGGAGAACAACACAAACTTCCTTCTAAAAAATACTATTTTCCTAGAAAGTGATTAATGACTCTATTAATGTAAATTATTATAGCAGAAAATAACAGTTAAGCAGCACACACAGTGGACAGGACATAGAATCATAGAATGGTAAGGTTGGAAGGAGACCTCAAGGATCATCTAGTTCCAACCCCCTGCCATAGGCAGGGACACCTCCCACTAGCACAGGTTACTCAAGGCCTCGTCCAACCTGGCCTTGAACCCCTCCAGGGAGGGAGCAGCCACAACCTCCCTGGGCAACCTGTTCCAGTGCCTCACCACATCTACAGAGTGTGAACAGTGTTGCTAAACCAAGATCTGTCATTCTTTTCCTGCTACCAAAACAAAAGTGTGAGTAAATTTCAAGGAAGAATGTGAGGTATCAAGAATATTATAAAGCTTTTCTACAATCTACCTCTAATATGTCATACTTTGCTCATTACTGAGACATGAGCTCATTCTTTTGATTGCAGGTTTTGACTACTTAAAGATGGGGACAACCTTTTTTATCAAGGCCTGTTACAACAGGACAAGGGGTAATATTTTAAAGTAAAGGAGGATAGGTTTAGATTAGATATTGGGCAGAAATTTTTTACACTGAGGATGGTGTAACATTGGCACACGCTGCCCAGAGACGTTGCAGATGTCCCATCTCTGAAAACATTCAAGGCCAGGTTGGATGGGACTCTGAGCAACCTGATCTCCTTCAATATGTGCCTTCTCACTGTAGGGGAGTTGGACTAGATCATCTTTAGAGGACCCTTCCAGCCCAAACCATTCTATGATTACCTCATCAAATTAATCTCAGTGAACCTGAGAAACAAAAATAGCAAACCCTTGAGCGTTCTGCAAAGTTGCTTCACACAGTGAGATAAGAACTATCAGAGGGATCTTCATAACCATTATCTGCTCCAATGCTTGAAAAAGCAAAATCATCATAGCCATAAGTGGGCCAAAACTACCTTCTAATGTAACACCATCTATTCTTCTTGCTGCTGTTTCATCTCCATTTTTCTTATATTTACTTTGTAAACTATGTGAGGTGAAAATATGAACCTCTTAGCAGTTCTGAAAATGAGCCCAGAGGCTTTTATCACATTTTAATATCTATACGAATAAAAGCAGACTATTTTACAGTGGCTAACAACATGGTTGTAAGAATAAAAGCTGTATTGATCATTGTAAGAGCTTCAGAAAGGCTTTACAGAGTCACTAAGTTCAATTATGATGTCCAAAGCTAAACAATGAAGATCTTTGAACTAAACATTAAGAACATTACTGAAATATAGAACTATTTTCTTAGTTAACTACATTTGATCATGAAAAAGAGATGACAACAGTAGTCAGAGGTATCAAAGTGATAAGAAAGGAAAAACATATAAAAACTTATTCACAGACATATATCTATGCATTTAAAAGCTACTGGACCTGGCCATAACAGTGCTGAAAATCAATTTGTTTAGGAAAGAATATACTGGGCTGATTATACATCCCTTGGTACCATTAACAACATTTTGGATGAAATACTGGTTCAATTGCTTGTAGACCAAGTTTTAAGGGGAAATTTTTCTGCTGGAAAGAAAAATGCAGAAATACATTGCCCAGTGGGCAGTATTTAGCACAATAAATTCTCCATTTCTAACCTTCCTCTTCATATGTAAATCCTGGGTTTTTTCCATGACATTTGCTACAAAATATATGAAAAGAATACTTAGCCATTCCTACCAATGTAATTAAAATGTAATATTACTTCTAGAATATATAACACAGTATATATTCATCAGATTCCTAAACTCATTGACAGGCTAATAATTTACTACTAATATTCTTGGGTTTTTACATAATCATAGAATGGACTGGGTTGGAAGGGACCTTCAAAGGTCATCTAGTCCAAATCCCTCTGCAGTAAGCCCAGAGCCCTGCTGACCCTCACTTTGAATATCTCCAGAAAGGGGGCTCAGCCACCTTACTAGGCAACCTGATCCAGTGTTCCACTACCCTCATAGTAAACAATGTACAAAATGCACAGGCTTGCTGGTTCTTGGAATAATTGGTAGCTCTAAACACCATAGTGCAACAGATGAGGCATTTCAAGCTCTGTTACAGGAACAGAATATATTAAAATTATTTGTGTTTATTGTGCAATATTTCAGATGAAATCTTCAAAACTGTCAGACAATCAAATATTGACCAGGTGAAATATACTTTGAACATGTAATAAAACATAAATATTTTCCTGAAGAATCTACAGGTGAAATTTGCATGTTGTGAGGAAATTCAGAGAATCAAGGATGTAAATGACCTAATGAGACAAGAACAGAACAAAAAAATTCCTGATTGTTCCATTCAAAAGATTGTCCCATTCAAAAGATTGTCCATTAAATTGAATTAGAATAATTGCACAAGGTTCAAGTCTCAAATTTTCTGTTATTTCAATTCTGTGTCCAGTGTAACAGGCACAGCCTTCTTCAAAGTATGTGAAATCAAAATGCAGGTTATTTAGGCTTTTTATAGAATGAGAGGCAGTTGTTTAAAAGGAAAAAAAGAAAAAGGAAAACAAACAAACAATAAAAAACCCCAGTGGATTCAGAAATAAACAGGAGTCATCAGTCTGACTAAAAGGACACTTGTCTCAGTCTTATAAAATATGCTAATTTTTTACAACCCTAAGAGATTTTCTAATGAAGATGTGAGCTTGAGTCTAAGTAGCTCCTCTGAGGTATGTTCAAGGTATGGTCCTGTTGTCATGTAGAAGCCCCTAATGCATTTGGAAATATCAAGATAAATTTCAACATACAGAGGTTTAGTTTGAGGACATTTGGAATAATTTAATCTAGTATTTCAAATTTAATTTAGTTTTAAGAAGATTTTTTTCACACTTAAGTTGTGTCTCTGTCACAGTTGTATGCTTAGAGTCTTGCACATCACATTAGATTAAGCTCAATTAGCAGTATTATAAGAGCATTTTACTTTCTCTGTCTTTTATTCTCTCTTTTCTAAATGATACAGCAATGCAATTCATGATTAAAACCCTGTGTCTCGAAGCATGTCAGAGACCTTGGCTGGCCTCCAACTGTAATTAAGGCTGTGTTTTTTGGGCTAAATGATCATGAAGAATCAGAACTTCACTATTCATTTAAGCAGAACTGATTAAGTAGTGGTGGCTTCCTCTCTGTTTGGTATTCCACTACGTACCTCATGGAGTTTATAATAAGGAGATATTGCTCTGTCAGTAGCCCTAAGAAAATCCAACCTTTTATAGTCTTTGTGGAAAAGATTCTTCAAAATTATAGGAGACTTGGAGTATTTTGTCTTTCAGTTAAACAATTTGAGAAGAGGTTAAATTTTACAAACTCCTTAGAATCCTTTTCATGGAAAGGTAAATGTTTCTAAGACAAGTGTAAGACATTTTTGTGATGTGTAGCCTGCATAACTCTCTTCAAAGTTCTGCAAAGGCACAAGAAGAGAGAAGGGAGCAAGAGCAACAGGTTAAAGTTCACCGTTTTGCAAGTAGTTTTAAAGGACAGTGTAAAGAACGGAAAACACGAAGAAGCAAGTCACAATAAATAAATATGCAACTCATCACTTTTTGTTGCACGTGCTCTTATATGTCTGCTGCATCTTAAATGAAAGCCTGCTGAAATCTTTTCTGGAGAACCCCATCTTCAGTTGGTGAGCAGATTTATGAAGTCACTTGATAGTTCAGCCAAGAAGCAGATTAACACGGACCATATCTCTTACAGAAAGAGCTTCAGATTATCTGGAATGGTAATGTTTCTGATAACTGATACTTCAGAGTTTGGCTGACATATATTGGTGATTAAATGTTTCTAGCTTGGCTGACCACAATATACGATAGTCTCAGAAAGAGGAGGGGGTGACAGATGGCTTAAGGTTATGGTGACACTGAGATAGGAGTGTACTGAGATAATTGACCCTGGAACAACAGATAATTAGCTCTGGAACAGCATTTTGAGGACGTTTTGAAGATTAGTATTGTTCTGAAAAGTCAGCAAAGTCCTCCTCACTGTCGTCTTGAAACTGAACTGCCTTATTAGAGCCACAAAAATGATTAAGGGAATGGAACATCTCTCTTACGAGGAGAGACTGAGGAAGCTGGGGCTCTTTAGTTTGGAGAAAAGAAGGCTGAGATGTGACCTCATCAATGTTTATAAATATGCAAAGGGTGAGTACCAGGAGGCTAGAGCCAGGCCCTGGTCAGTGATGTCCGATGACAGAACAAAGGGCAATAGGTGGAAGCTGAGGCATAGGGCGTTTAATATAAACATGAAGAGAAATTTTTTCCCTGTGAAGGTGACAGAACACTGGAACAAGCTGCCCGAGGGGCTTGTGGTGTCTCCCTCTCTAGTGATATTCAAAACCTGCCTGGAATGTTCTGATGTGATCTGGTATAGGAGATCCTACTCTGGCAGGGGGGTTGGACTAGATGATCTTTTGAGGTCTCTTCCAGCCCCTAGCATTCTGTTATTATGTGAAAAAGCAGACCTCCTGGCTTGAGAATCCCCCTTCCCAAATAAACCCCTTACGCTCTGAGCATGCATAGTTAAATTAAAAAGATGTATGTCTTTAAGATGAAGCCACAAAGAAACTAACCAATGGCTAGTTAGTAGAAGTTAACACTAGGCACAGCTAATACATTTTGCTGTATAAAATTTCTGACAAATTTCATTTTGTGTGCTACCTTTGTGGAGTTACCACCTAGCACTCTTTTCTGCACAGAACTGTAGTGAAAAAGCTTATCTCACTCTGGGTGTCAGCTGGTCTTTGCACATCAGGTGAAGAACCTAGATTTGAGATGACATTGCCATAGAAATGTAAAAATCACTCTGCATTTTTTTTCATCTTCATAGCAGAAGCTTTATCTTACGGTTATTGAGAAGTTCTGTGAGCCTTGAGCTGGTTCCTAGTATCTGAATCTGAACATCTCTGACTCTGAGAAACTTTATTGCCTACTTTTCTGTAATTTTGGTTTGGGCACTGAGAGAGCACAGATTGTGAGTAAAGAACACCTTTGTCCATGTCAGTGTGCATATGTGTATGTATACCAGTAATTTAAATGTGGCTTGGCTCCAAAATTATACAGTCCAGAATGCCAGATGTGGAAGTGATGGGGCTTTGTCTATCCTTGTGGTCAAATCAGTGATCATTGCTGGACAAATGAACTGAGTGGAAAGATTCACATCATACATTTTTTCGGGGGAATAGGCCAATAGTAATTTGATGGTGTGTCAAAAGAAGCAAAGAAATATGCGCATTTAATGAACTTTATGATCTTCTATTGGACAGCCATTAGAGGACAATTTTCATAATCTACATACTCTAGGGCTATCTCATCTTCTTTAAATGTCATACAGACTTGGTTATGTATTATTATGCTTAATAATGTATATTATACTCAGTGATGTTAATAGCCTTAATGTACTGAACAATGTTTCTACAGATTAGTGATTCTATGACTTAAGAGTTTTAATAGAACAGACAATGATCCAGAAATAAGAAAATATTCCGTGACTGATAAACCTACCAAAGAACTACTTGGCTGGCTATTAGTAGTGTGTTGGCAGTAGCGTATTGGCAACACCAGAAAAACTTTTAAAAATTGTTTATGGTGGAGCTAGAATAATGCAAAACAGTTTACTGTGCCCAAAATGTGGAAAGATAGTAAATTAACAAGTGGAGTGTCTGTATACAGTTAGGGGACTAATGAGAATCAATGCAGGGGGCTTTTGACATTTAAGGTGATGAACACAGAGATGAGGAAATGACAACATTTGAAAAATTACAAGAGGACTGGATCACTTACTGCAGATAATGTTTGGGACTTGCATGCATGGTCAGTGTACAGATAAGGCAATTTAAAAGCACACCATTAGAGTCAGGGTAGAAGATGATAACCAGCTGTGGATAGCACATTGCATAAAGAAGTTACTCCAAAAATGCTGAGTTTGCCATGTACCCTGGACAGAGAAATAGGTATGAAAAATCTAGTGATGTACAGAAGTGCATATAGGGACAAGGCCAAGTGGGTCACACTGTTAGAAACAGTTTGAAATATCACCTAGAAAACCAGTAATGGTCACCAGGTGAACAACTGCTCCATGGATCTCTGATGGCGAGCTGAGAATCACTGCAGTTTCTAGGGAATCAATAGTCTTTGGAGACCACTTAAGAATATTTTACATGCTAGTGTAGCAGAAAGACAGACCCTGGAAAGTGCAAATAATATACAAACTTTTGGCTAGTTAAACTGAGAACACAAATACACTAATGCCTTTCTTGTTTTTCTGAAAATGTTGCTGTGATCTGAAAAAACTGACACAGCACCAAATTGTGTCAGATAAATACGATTTTAAACATAATTTATCTGGCCAGGAAAGTGATAAATGTCACATGTTTTGATTGCAGTAGTAAGATTTCTGAGTGTCTCACATGGTATTCTAATACCCAAACCAGAGAAACGTAGACTAAATAAAATTACTTTTAGATAGATGACTGTTACACAGTTGTAACAGTAGGTAACCACAGTTAACTTCCAATGACTGCATGGGATCTACAATGTGGAACCCTGACTGCAGGACCGTTTGGTATTACATTTTGAAATAACATTTAAATGAAAGGACATTCAAATATTTTGAAAAACAAATATTCAAAACGTTCAAATGTTATTTTGAAATTTTTAAACTGACAAAATAAATTGAGTCAGGTGGGTCTGTCACCTATTTTTTCCTCAAAAATGAGGAATATTGTAGCTCTTTCATATGCACATTCCTACTGGGGCTCACATTATCAAAATCAGTGTGAGCCTTATTGCTGAATGTCAAGCCCACAAGGACTTCACATGGACTATATATGCAGACAGGGTAAAAGCTGAAAGTCAAGCTAGAAGCCTTTAAATTCTTTTAAGTCCATGTATCTTTTCACATATTCAGTACAATTTTTATTCTCTGGGCAACTTTTCATAACTTGATGACTCTTCATCAAGAAATTTCTCCTTCTTGATGAAGTTTATTAACTTTTTGCTCATTCTTCCTTAAGCGATCACCAAGACTGATTTCCTACAAAAGCACATGAAGTTCATGGGATATTCCCAGGACAATATGGGTCAGTAGGAAGGTAAGAGAATTTCTATACTGCTTTTAAATTCCCTTCAGTGCACAGGAGACTTAGTGCTGACATCAGGACGCTTCCAACAGATGCAGCTTTTCTCCAGCATTACTTTTGCAATAATGGGATAAAGTATATTATGCTGAAGAGGACTTAACCAGAAAATCTACTTATGATAGAAGTAAAGCTTGACTAATAATAATTTAAAAAAAAAAAACACCACAAAACCAACATTTTTGTGAAGAATCTGGAAATTATCTCCATTAAATAATTCCAATCACATACAGAATGAAGATAATCTGTAGTAGTTTGTTTGAGGTTTGTTTTGTTTTTTTTCTTAAATGTTATTGGAAATGCAAAACTGAGTTTCTCTTTATTTACAGCTGTCTTTACACCAGTGTAACTCCATTGAGTCCATATGATGTAATGCTGATGGGCCTCAATGTGTTTTCCACCTTTGTTTGGACTAATATTTCCATAGATATTCTCTTCTCCATGAAGAAGACCACTGTGATTCATCCTACTTTGGCACTGAATGAGAGTGTTTTAACTATGAAGTAATATTATTTGAGCTTGCTGTTCTGAAGATTAATGAATGGCCATAAATTCTAGACTCTTGGATGAAATATTTTCTGATGTATCTTCAGCAAAGAGAATTTTTTTAATTCAAAGAATGGTGGCCTTAATGTTTGCTGTTTGTTCTTTGTGTTCTCAGATTGTTTACACCATCCCAGGTCTTGGTTTTGCTACCTGAGCCTTTTAGTGACTTTAAAACATTTGAATGGAAGGTGGAAACTGTACATAATGGGAAGTATAAGGAGTAATAACCTACTAAAACTGAACTAAATAGTTGTTTTTTTTTAATCTCTCATGCTTGTTTTTGTTTGTTGTTTTGGCTTGAGTTTTTTGCTTTTATGTACAGTTTCATGGTTGATTTGCTTCTGTGTTTGTGTCTTTCTTTTCTTTCTAATAACAGACTCATGGTGTAAAGATTTGTTTCTAGATCAATTTTCTGTGTTTTGGGTGGCTGGTTGATTGGTTGGGTTTTTTTTGGTGGGTTTTGTTTTGTTTTGTTTTTTCCTTGTTTGCACTATCTCTACATTTTCAGGCACAGTTCAAGTTGACAAAGTGGTATTCAACTGACCATCAGGTATTTATCTTCAGTGGTAGGTGCAGAGGTTTCTGACTCTTAAGCACATTCAGCAAATTACTCTATAGTGTGACAGGGAGTGTGTTCTAATTAAGATGTTTTGAATGGGATTCTAATAGCTTTATAAATTAATTTTACTGGCATTAGGGTAGATGATGCTGTGTAAGTGTGACTCAATTGCTTTCTAAGTGATAAACATTAATTTTGGTTCCAAAAAATTGTCCAGAGAATGTTCATTTATTTCTTTCTGCAGACATTAATTTTGAAAAGAACATCAACTGTAAGGAGTAAAAGATAAAAATGGCAAAATATCCACATAAATGTTTAAGAAGTTCAGAACTGTACAGTTATAAAATCACAGAAATGATGCAAACCCCTTCCCAAACACATAAGAAACAGAGGTATTTATTAGAGCCCAGGGAAATCTTGTAAATTTTCAGAGGTTGAAATAAGTATCAAGAAGTTAAGGCTGTATGCAATGCAAAATAGTTGATAAAATAATTACTATTTAAAGCAAAAATATCTTGGAGGACATTTTAAAACTGATTTGTCATATGAAGAGGTCTTACAGTAGGTGAACGCTAATGATATCAAAGATAAGATTCTTTTCACACTTGTGAGATTTCTGAACTTAATACAGTTTGTAAGCCAAGGGCATAAGGGGGAGTGGAATGTGAGGTCTAAATTTTAAAAAATTGCTTCATGAAATTGCCAACCAATAAGTGTGTTAAGTGGTAGAAACCACGGCAAACAATAGAAATATTAGAAAGATGGATTAGCATAGGAAAGAGTCAAAGTGATTTTTATAGTGGAAGTCTCCTCCTTGAAAAGTTCAAATCTTACTGAAGTTTTTCAAAGAGCAAAAGAATGAGTAATGTATGTAAGGAATATATAAGGTTTTAATTAAACTAATCTGTTGTGATATAAAGGAATGACTAAGGATTAAAAATTAATAAAAAAATGTTGGCGTAACTTAATTGATTAAAATGTAAGGAAGGAGGGAGGCACAAAAAAGGTAAGCTTTCACACTGAATTAGTATTTTCACTCTTCGGAAAAGAGATCTTGAAATTATGGTTATTCTTTATGAATCTATCAGCTTGTTAATTTGGGAACTGAGAGCAGATAACACATTTCTAATATTTTATAATTCTGCTTTGTGACTACTATTCAAAACCAGGCTATATCTACATAAACATTTTAGTTTCTGTCAGCAGCATATTTAGGAAATCCTCATGGTCATTCTGACTTAATGCACTTTGACACAGAGCAGTCTCAGAGTACAGAAAACTACTTCTTATTGGATGGAGCTAAGTCATCTGATATCCAGCTGCTCATTGCTGTTAGGCTACAGGACAAGGACAGACATAGTATTCAGTAACTCCCACCTCTTCCCATGTATGTATAATATGCATTCTGGTTTCTCATTTACTCTTAGCTTATTCTAATACAGGTCTGCATTACTGGTAAGCATAGAAACAACATTTGTCATCTTACTTCTGAGAGGTCATAAAACCAAGCCATTTTGCAGAGAGATTGCACAGAAGAGCAACATCGGAAAAGGGAAGCAGCTTCTGTATGAACTAGTAAGGACTTGGACTCCCACCTTGTCAAGAGGAATAGGTAATACATGAAGGAATACTCATTAGACCTGGAGAGCTGGAAGACACTCAAAAGGCAGCTAGTCAGCCATCTAGAGAAGTTAGAACTAGTGACTAATACTGGTAATATTCAGAGAAACCTTCCATTCTTTGAAAACATAATGATGAGTTGATTGCAAGTCACTTTGGATAGCAGAGTCCTGTCATTATCTCTATTTTCAGAATTGAAAATTGAACCATGAGAAGGAAAGGTGCCTCTTCAAAGCATGCAGGATAAAAATGGCTACAACATAAAAAGCATATTTCCTTAACTCCATCTCTGTGTTTGCCCTGACAGTAATGGGAGTCAAAGCTTTGCCTGAATATAGTGGATGAATCAGGCTTTCCATTCCCTTCTAGTAAAGGTGTCTGAGATATATGTGATTGAGTGCTTGTTAATTGCATGGTTAATACTGAAAGGTTTTAGACAACGTAGAAGACAGGAAAAGGCCTTCATTATTTCAATTAGAAAAGTAGGCCATCTACAATGAATTCAGGCAGGAGAAGTGTTACAGTCGGTCACCTTAGGTTCAGAAGAGGGTGAATTGGAAGTCTACCTGAGGGCTACTGTGGAGAGGTGATAAATAAATAACACATCTTAGGTAAAACAGCTGTGCAGATGGTAAAGGACTGTTACTTATTAGCTACTTAAACTTCTTTAGTTAGAAACACAAACTCATAGAATGATTTGAGTTGGATGGACCCACAATGGTCATCTAGTCCAAACCCTCTGCATTGAACCTCGATATCCTCCACTAGATCAGGTTGCTTAGAACCTTGTCAAGTCTGACTTTGAACTTCTCCAGGGATGGGGCCTCGACTACTTCCATGGGCAACTTGTTCCAGCATTTCACTACCCTCATGGTGAAGAACCTATTCCTAATATCCAATCTTAATCTACACTTCTCTAATTTAAAACCATTGCTCCTTGTCTGTTGTGGAAGGCCAAAATAGGCCTAAACATGTCCTGGCTTGCCCAGACATGTTTTCTGCTCTCCCTCCTTCTGCTGATTGGAGAAGCAACTGTGGGAAAGGGAGACAAAAGACCCTGGTGCCTCTGACTCTCCTTCTCTTCTTCCAAAATTGCAAACAGGGTACCTCACACATTTTTACACTTGTTTGTGTTTTGCCCAAATGAGGGTAAGCAAGCCCTGACTTCACCTAATATGCTTAAGTTTGGCTACCTGCCATTCTGATTCGCTGATCTGTGGGCAAAGAACCATTAGTTTTGGGCTACATTGATAAAAGAGATGAGCAGGTAAATGCAATGTGCTCTGCCTTAAAGTGCTTTGCCTTAATGTGCTTCTGCTATTGCTCTGCCTTAATGAGCTTATGCCATTGCCTCTGCCTCACTGCCGTTGCACCCTGCCATGCTCTTCCTGCTACTTAATAACAAGCCCTGATACTTTGAGTATGTTTACCTGGAAACTACCTTGCTTCAAGTTTACCAGGGAATAGGCATTAGGTGCCTTCACGCAATAGGCTTGCTTAGCCAGGACACCATTGTGCCCATCTGCACATTCGCAAGACATCCTGCCTGCAAGTCTTCTACCGGGACTGGGAGCCCTGGAAGGGACACAGATCATCAAAGAGAAATCAGGATCAGGTCAGAGATCATCTACCTCCCTCCCAACACCTTGTTAGATCCTGAGGAGATCTACAAGCCTGAATGGCTAAGAAGACATCGACAGAACTCCCTGCAAGTGTTTAGGTACCGTCTGGAAACTGTAGCTAGCCCCGGGAACCCAGAGATATTAATATCTTGTGAGTAAATACTTAAAGCCTCCTGTAAGTGAATGCAAGTACCTTCTGCCTTAAGCAGAAAGGAGCTTCTTGAGTCCCTCTAGTGGGCAAGTGGTATAATCGGCCACGAGAAACTCTCTTCCAGTTCTAATGGTTTAATGCTTCTTATATTATTGCCAACTTTTTCTTAAGTGTTCTAGATTCTGCCTTTTCCTCTGTGTAATGTTTTCATGACCATTGCAAAGAACCTATTATTAAAATTGTGGCCAGTAGTGAGACTCCTGAATATCAAAATTAATAAACAATATTAATTTTGACAAAATCTCCCTCACATAATACCTGCCATTACATTGTCCTATCACTGCAAGCCTTTGGAAACAGTACCTCCCCAGCCTTCTCACAGGCCTTCTTCAGATACTGGAAGACTGCTAGTAGGTTTCCCTGGAGATTCTCTTCTCCAGGCTGAACAGCCCCAGCTCCCTTGGTCTGTCATTATAGGAGAGGTGTTCCAGCCCTCTGATCATTTCCATGGCCCTCCTCTGGACCTGCTCTGTCAGGTTAACCTCCTTCCTGTGTTGAGGGCTTCAGACCTGGATGCAGCACTCCAGGCAAAGTTTTACCAGAGTACAGTAGCAGAATCACCTCTCTTGATCTGCTGACCATGCTTCTTTCAGTACAGCCCAGGATGTGAATGCCTTTCTGGGTAGTAAGTACATACTGTTGGCTCATATCTAGCCTCTCATTCACCAGCACGCTCAACTTCTTTTCTGCAGGGCTAATCTCAATTTCATCATTGCCCAGCCTGTATTGATATCTAGGATTTCCCTGACCTAGGTGCGGGATCTTAGACTTTGCCTTATTGAATGTCATAAAATTCTTATCAGCCCACCTTCCCAGACTGTCCAGGTCCCTCTGGATGACATCCCATCCTTCAGACTCATCAACACTAGTCAGCTTGGTATCATCTGCAAATTTGCTGAGGGTGCGCTCAATCTCACCGTCATTCTCATTGATGAAGATATTGAGCAGTTCTGGTGCCAACACAGACCTCAGGGGACAGCACTTGTAACCTGTCTCCATCTAGACATCAAGCCCTTGACCACTACACTTTGGATGCGATCATTCAAGCAATTCCTTATCCACTGGACAGTCTACTTATCAAATCCATATCTCTCCAGATTAAAGACAAGGATGGTGTGGGGGACTGTATCAAAGGCTTTACAAAAGCCCAGATAGATGACATCTGTTGGTCTTCCATTGTCCAGTGATGTACTTACACCATCATAGAAAGCCACTAGGTTGGTCAGGCAGGACTGGCCCTTGGTGAAACCATGCTGACTGTATTGGATCATCTCCACACATTCCAGTATAGCTTCCAGGAGGATCTGTTCCATGATGTTCCTGGGCAAAGAGTTGAGGCTGACAGGTCAACAGTTTCCAGGCATCTCTTTTTCACCCCTTTTATAGATGGCTGTAGTGTTTTCCTTTTCCCAGTCTCCAGGGACATCACCTGACTGCCAGTACTTTTCAAATATTGTGGAGAATGGCCTTCCAACTACCTCAGAAAATTTCTTCAGAACTCTGGGATGCATCTCATCAGGTCCCATAGATGCATGTATGTTGATATTTCTCAGATGGTCCTGAACTTGATCTTCTCTTGTGACAGGAGGGACTTTACCCCACTGGTCCATACCTAGTGTCCATTGACTTGAGAGAGAGAGAGAGACAGAGCAAGATTGCCAGTGAATACTGAGGCAAAACAAGTTGGGAGACATCAGTCTTCTACTTTCTGTTGACAACAGCTCTCCATTTTCACTCCTCAGAGGGGTTACACTTTCTTTTACCTTTCATTGCCAGTTAATGTACCTGTAGAAGCCTTTTTTCTTATTCTTTGCATCCCTTGCCAGGTTCAATTCTCGCTGTGCCTTCATCTCTCTGATCTCATCTCTATACAAGCAGGCAGTGCTCCTACACTCCTTTGAGGTTACCTGTCCCTGCTTCCGCTGTCTGTGAAGTTGCCTCTTGCTCTTTATTTTGGCTAGAAGCTCTCTTTTCAGCCATGCTGGGCTCTTCCCATCCTTTCTTTTTACACATGGGCATCACAAGTCCTTGTGCTCTAAGGATAGTGCCCTTAAAGATCTGCCAGCTCTGCTCTGCTTCCTCCCTCAGGATCCTTTCCCATGGGGTCCTACAGAGTAACTCCTTAAAGAGCTTTTTTAATGGGGTGAGTCATGAGTTAACAGTTATCCCAGGACAATTAAACTGAAACAGTAGAACTAAAGTGTACTGAGGAGTATGATAGATGTCCATCTTCCATGAGCTTTATTCCTAACTGAGGGAAATCTGTTCTGACACTAGAGCATCCTTTGATCTAGCAGATAATGTTGAAGTAACTGAAAGCTGAAGAATAAAAAGTGAAAATCAAATAAGATCAAATAAAACAGACCAGTTCTTTTTCCCTTGTGACAGTCCAAGTAAGGTAACAGTAGAGCAGAAGTAAGTCTCAGAGGGGTATCAAGGGATGCAAATTATTGGAAGCCTTTACAAAAACTGTGGCCCAATTCAGCTGCAGATTGGTGAGCTTTATATAGGGTTTTTGACAAAGCAGGATAAGTTTTAACTGTGACTTGAATTTACTTTTCTGAGGTCATGCATGGGTTTGTGACTTTTTTCCTGTTCATGTCTGTGAAACAAGTGCATTTTTCTGAGTTTATAACAGATTTAGAGGGCAGAACTGATGAAAATAAGCATACAGACAACCTATTTTCTGTACTACTTTTCCCCTACATTTTTTGTGTGCATTTAGACATTTCTTTGTGCAACATTTTTCCTCTCACATCTTTTACTTTGGATTACAAGCAGCTCAGAAGTCTTGTTTGAACATGTTCTTACTGACAGACATTGATCAACTTGAACTGTTTTGACTTCTCAAGAGACATCTGACACTAACATCCAATCTCCACACTGGAGCTGGATCATGTCTGAGCAGCAGGAGAGTATGTAGAGTGGCCAGATCTGTCTCATCAAAGCAGTCTGTCCTCTTGTTAGGTAGGTGTTGATACAATGTTTTGCATAAATATGTTTTTCCTTTATTTTATTTTAAAATAATGCTAGACTGATGAAAGTCCATCTGGGGACAACTGCTTTGCTTTAACACACCTCAGGTATCACCATACAGTGTAAGTGCTTACTTTAAAATATGTGAAAATATTCCAGAAAATGTTTCTCCACGTAATGCCAGCTTTATCTTGCCCTGTTTTCTTTTCCCTGTTTGGTAGTTTTAAAACCATGAAACAATTATATAACAAACATGTTCAATATGAGGTTCTCAAGGCTGCAAATTAGACCCATATTTCCAAAGAGAGGTCCAATGTTTAAGTTGTCTCTTTGTTCTGACACCTTTCCTCTAGTTAAAACTTCTACCTCTTAACACCTTAATACCTAGACTCTACAAAGACATTTGAAACTGGCAAATCTAGATGCATAAAAAAATATTTAAACTATCTTGAAATGTTAAACACTGGAGGTTTCCAAGCATCCATCTGTATTCCTTTACAAGTGAATCAAGAAAATGAATGAACTTCTGACTTGTCACTGCATTCCAGGAGATGCAGTTTTAAGGAAAGTGGACTTTTGAGAGTCATAATGGAAACCTGGACTGGCATAATTTGTTATTTTCAGACTAGCTAAGGGATTGGATTTCAGGCTGTGTTCAGGGGATAATTTTAAGTGTTCTCTTTTGTACTCTTTCCTTCTGAGGGAGGCATCTAATTAAATCTATGTTTAACAAGTAGATTTTTTTCCCACATCTAGGCACCCAGTTATTTTACCATTAATGGAATAAAAAATGTTGAAAGTATTATGTTTTCTACACACTCCATCATCATCCCAGCTGTCCACATTTTGGCTGTGGGTTCTTCTGGAAAGCCCTCTATTCCTCAGCCTGTCCCACTTTGCTCAGCCCTGAGGCTGAGATTTGGATTCCTCCCTCAGCTAACCCAGCCCCGCTAACCCAGCCTGGGAACTGTCTCTTTTCCCTGACTCTGCCAGGCAACCAGGATAAGGGTTTGTCATGCTCCATCCCTCATTAGTAAACAGCTATTTAGCTGCCTCAAGCCTTCACACTAATCACTGTGGTTGTCCTTTAAAGCTTCCTGCAATGTTGTCTCAGTTTGTTGGCTTTCAGCCGGTCACGCATTGAGGACAGCTGGCTGGCAATACATCACATCGCTTTCCCTGCCACAACACAGTTTGATTGACACAAACTGACATGATCCCACACTTGGCAACACAACATGACAGCTTAAAATACGGGAGTGGGTCATACCAACCCTCTTAATAGTCATTACTTATTTCAGACCAGAATTCTCCTCTTTTCCTCTATAAAATAAAACCACTCCTACTAAAAGAGAAAAAAAAAAAAAAAAAAAAAAAAAAAAGAAACCCCCCCCCCCCCCTTTTTGAATCACAAAAATTTTTAG
>WBNM01019218.1:0-13447 GCA_013399055.1 Ramphastos sulfuratus | reverse complement strand
GGGGGGGGGGGGGGGTAGGAAAGTGTTGGCATCATAGATTTCTCCAGGCAATTCTAAGTACCTGCAATGAAATACTTTCCTAATCACAGTCACAGCTGCTTCCTTGTCTAGATGGAACTTTTTTATCAATCCGAAACACCAGCTTTGACAAAGTTATAGTTTTCTATGACTGTGAAAATTCTTTCTGATATAGTTTTAGCAGCCTTAGAAATTCCTCTCTGTCCAAAACTAGGCTTTTCTAATGAAATAAGTGATTTCTGTTGAGTTTTGAGGAGTCATCTGTAAGATATCCAGTGTAAAATTTTCTCCAATTCTCTGTTGGTCACTAATACTGTCCTCATTTAAAACTTCCTAATGAAGGGTCTCAACGGGCCCTCAGTGGTTAACCTATGATCTCCTAATGTTAACATAAAGTACATGTACAGGTCAAACTGCAGTGCTCACAGTTCCTTTTTTCTACTATCAAGATCTTTAAACCTCAGTCCAAGAGTCTCTAGGCAGCTAGAAATGTTGCCTTTGTAATCAGTAGAGGCTCAGCATTTAATACTAGCCTAAATGGCCTAACCTTTCCCTTTAATTACAAATTAGTGGTACTCACCCTATTGAGATATGCATTTTGTGATACTAAAACACCAGCTAAACAGTATGATTACATTTGGGGGGGTTGTCTTATGATAATGTGGGAATCATTTAATAGTAGTTGTAGCATAATTAATTTAAAATTATGCAAGCAGTTCATGCGTAATTATGTTTTTCTTTTAAATGAATTAATTTTCTATGGAATATTAAAATACTGAGCTGTCACTGTAAGAAAATAACATGGCTAGACACACAGTGAAGCAGAGTTCTTAGTAAACATTCATTAGAATATTTTAAAATGATTCGTATTTAAAAAGCTTAGTTACAGGAATATTCAGAAGTCATGAATTGTAAACAAAGACATTTATTAAGCTGTTGATACCTTAGATATGAAAATTACCATTGACTGCTGTTCTTGGAATAGCAACAAAGTTTTGCACATGCCACAGTTGGGAAGATTACAAAAACAGTCCAGTGTAATAATAAGAGAACTCAGAAGAGGAATAAATATTATAGATTAAAAAAAACAAAACCAAACAAAACCCAAAAAATCTTATCTGTACATTTGTATACTTCTCTGCTGTGATCTTGTCTGTTCAAGGAATTGTTGTTTTGGTATTTTTTTTCCCAGCTTTAATTAATGTAGTATGCAGTCTGTTTGTTCCAAATATAAGTGGCTGATTTTCTGTCTGGATGGTATCTGAGGAGCTCCATCATGTTATTGTGGGTAGTAATCCCAGCAACTGAGCTGCAGTGGTCATTCTTTGAAGTGTTGTTGCATGTGCCAAAAAAATTTTAAGAAAACTTCTTTCAGACTTCAGTGAGGGTAGATTAAAGTGAATGAATTTTCTAGACTAAGCATACAGTTAGTCTTGGCTTATCAAATTATCTCATGTAACTTCATTGCAATTCTAGTGTCACAGATCTTGGTTAAAAGACAGCAATATCCCATCCTTTACAACATGAGAATATATTTAGCAAATATGTTGTAACTGTTCTGGCATATGAATGAAAGACTGCAAATGGAGAAGGTTATGCTTTATTACTAGAACCACATGTGCAGAAATAATTTCTTAAAAATATTCCAAGACAGTAGAATTGAGCTAGAAATTAGGACCTGCTTAGCAGTCTTAGCTGAACAGCATGTGTCTTATATTTTTGTATTATTTGCCCATATTTTATCAACATGTAATGTGCTGTCTGCTGTACCACATCAGAGAGCTTCCTCAGATAATGCAAAATGCTACTGTGAGCTTTTTTTAATGTAAATCTCTCCTCCAGTGTCTGCTCTGCTATAAAATCAGGAAACAAATGAGAGCTTGATTAATAGCAGATTAAGTTTATTGGCAGCTACATTTATTTTTCTATCATTTATATAAAATATGAAGTATCAATATATCAGCCTTTATGTATGTGACTGTAACCATATTTTCCCAGCCTGTGCACAGTGCACATAATCTGTGTGGGAAAAGGCCCTCTGAGTATTTGAATAACTCTTAGCACAGTAGAGCCTGAAGGATGATTTCTGCCTTTGGGCACTACAGTCATGTAAGTATGGAACATCTGAAATATGTTCTGGAATATGAAAATGAAAATTAGATGGGAAATACTTGTTATATTGTGTATGTAATTTGTAAGTATTATCATAGAATAGAATCATAGAATGGTAAGGTCAGAAGGGACCTCAAAGATCATCTAGTTCCAACCCCCTGCCACAGGCAGGGACACCTCCCACTAGTACAGCTCACTCAAGGCCTCGTCCAACCCGGCCTTGAACACCTCCAGGGAGGGAGCAGCCACAACCTCCCTGGGCAACCTGTTCCAGTGGCTCACCACCCTCACTGGAAAGAACTTCCTCCTAATATCTACTCTAAATCTTCCCTCTTCCAGTTTAAACCCATTGCCCCTTGTCTTGTCATTACAAGACTTTGCCAATAGGCCCTTCCCAGCCTTCCTGTAGGCCCCCTTCAGATACTGGAAGGCTACTATAAAGTCTCCTCAAAGCCTTCTCTTCTCCAGGCTGAAGAGCCCCAACTCTCTCAGCCTGTCCTCATAGGAGAGCTGCTCCAGCCCTCTGAAGTATTAAAGCTTTTTGTCTTCAGAGGGACATTAGGAAATTTCTGCCTGAACTCACAATAGCTTTGGCTCAGGGTTATTCAGACACCCACCTCCCATTGGCTTCCAAAGGCAGTGGGGACCAACTGCCAAGACTGCAGTGACCACTTATTCTTTTTATCAGAGGACTGCCTCAGAGCGGATAGGTCTCACAGTATCTACCTGCTCAAATGACAACCAATTGTAGAAATGACCCACTCCGTGACAACGTGCCTAGGGAAACAAGTGTTTCTTATCGTGAGCAGACATCCAACTAAAAGAGGTTTGAACATTTGAGATGTGTACCTGGACATCGATTGCGGATTTGAGCATTGAGAAACTATTGACACTCTTCCCAGCTCAACTCAAATATTTAGATTCAGGTCTTAATACAAGGGAAAATGTTCTTGAGTGGATGGAACAGCATATGGAGGTTGACTGTGGACTGGGAACTGTGAGTCTGAACCTAGCAGCTAGGGAGAGTTATGTTGGGCAAATGCCCCAAGTACAAGCAGATTAGGAAACTGGCAGCAGGAGTACTTTATGGAGCTTATCTGAGCCATTTTCAATAGCCTAGTTTAAAAATGTAATTGGACTGCCTGAATATACGCAAGTATAGAATTCATTATGTGATTCTTCTGCATATCTTTTGATAAGATTAAAAATGTCTTTGCATGTTATAAATAATTATTGATATTTCACATAAGACACACTAAACATACTCTAGGTCTAAGGAGTTTTTGATTTAGCAATTTCTTTTCACATTCTTCCTTACCATTAGAAGATTTGCTGCTCACTTCATTTTATAATTATTGCATTCTTGAATTTTAAATACTCCCAGAATCACCCCTGCATTTCAGCTAATAAAACAAGAAAGACTCATGTATTAGCTTATTTGGTTTTGGTTTTTATTCTCAGGCTTATGTTTTACATTATAATTATCTGGTTAGATAACAAAATTAATTGTGAGATATAAATACAATCTCACTGGCCATATATCTATACGGAGGAAGATCCTACCTTGATCAGTACCTTATGCAAAGATGTATTTTCCAATAACAGCCTGACAAGTTGTATACAAATAAGGCAGCATCAGATGTGATAAATGAAATCACTATCTTTATCCTGCCGTGCTCAAACACACCTTGAATGTCAGTATTATCTCTTTACCAGGGTGCACATCCTGTCTGCAGCTGCACACAATTCACTGCTGAATATCAAAGAAAGTCTAACAGCAATCACTTAATACAAACAGTACCTTCGACCACTGAAAAATAACAATCTTTAAGAAGGGCTTGTGAAGAGCATGAAGTGGTTGTTTGCTTCTTTAGCTTTTGCATGTACAAGTAGTGCATCTTTACTCTGGAGATGGAGAAAGAGTGAATATTAGAGTGATACTTTCTTTGTTGTCCTTCCTAAGCAGGTTATTTTCACTTTGACCCCACTTTTACTCCTATAAATTTGGAACACTAATATTTACCAGTCTGGTGCTTATTTGAAAATACATGTAGTCAGCATAAAATTGCCTGGAAACTATATAACTAGGATGGTATAAGGGGCATGTGGATATTGATTCGTGCCCCTTGATTGTGTATGGCTGTGAACAATGCTCAGTGTTTTTAACAGTTGCACTCCTGAATGGTAAAATTGCAGAGAGAAAACAGGAATGTGGAGTTGGAGTGCTGTATGACTTTGATCTTTTCTTCTCTATGCCTCAAGATCTTTGCTTTTCAAAATCAGGTACTGGCATTTCCCCCAAATTTTAACTGATTTTTCAGCTTCTAGAAGAAAGACACAGTATTACAAAAAAAAGCTAATAGCAAACAGACAAACAAAACCCAACCAACCAACCAAAAATAAACCAAACCCAAAACACCAACAAAACAAAACAAAACCAAACCTCAACTTGGTTAAAATATATACTCTAATTTTGAGGATATTTAAAATCACCTTCCTGTGTGTTCTTTCACTGAATAAGAACACTGGAACTCTAAATTGTCATAGACTTCATGACTTTTTACATATTTTTATGTATTTGTGACTTGGGAAAATGTTGTATCTAAGAGCAGCACAGGACAACATGTCCTGGCCAGAAACGAATACATCTGCAATGTGTAACAAGGAATAGTTGATAGGCAGATGATATAATTCCTCCTATGCTTTATTTTCTTCCAGTTTGCTCTTTTTTTCTTTCTTTTCCTCTTCGCTTTGTTCAGTCTTGAACAACTTGTGGGATCTCTGATTTGAAGCAGGCAGAAAAAAAAAGAAAATTTTTTTTCCCTCTAGTCATCGAGATAGGGGTTCAAGTGCTGCGAAGAAACATAAAAATATCAATCTCATTTAACAACAAGCATTGTTCTCTCCTCCCTATCTGCACAGTGGCACTTCAGAGGAAGTCTGCTTCTGAAGAATGTGTCGTGCTGGTTTAACTGGCTCATAACATGACCTGTACTGCACAGATGTTACCTGTTAGAGGCTTGCAGGGCTCCAGACATTAACTAACCTAACTGGCTGGAAGGAGGCATGTAGGAAATGTATAAGAAGTAACTGTCCAGCTTATTTGCATGAATAGAGTCTTTTTAAACACAACCTGATGTCATTTCATTTAACTAAACATTAACAAAGTACTTGCAAGTCAAAATTCAAGTTTCTTTCGGTTTCCATGCTAGAAAGTGAAACTTTTTTTTACTCAGGTTGCTGCCAGAAACATTAGAAATTTCAGGAAGAATATGACTGCTAATGGATTTTTATCACTAATATGAAATAATTTATAGAATCATAGAATGGTAAGGTTGGAAGGGACCTCAAGGATCACCTAGTTCCAACCCCCTGTCATAGGCAGGGATACCTCCCACTAGCATAGGCCACTCAAGGCCTCATCCAACCTGGCCTTGAACACCTCCAGGGAGGGAGCAGCCACACCCTCCCTGGGCAACCTCTGCCAGTGCCTCACTGGAAAGAACTTCCTCCTAATACCTAGTCTAAATCTTCCCTCTTCCAGTTTAAACCCATTGCCCCTTGTGTTGTCATTAAAAGACCTTGTAAATAGTCCCTCCCCAGCCTTCCTGTAAGCCCCCTTCAGATACTGGAAGGCTATCAAGCAGATCTAATTATAGCTCCTGACCAGGGTGAATTTTCACATCAGCAGTGAAATCAGGGGAACTGTGACAGTTGTCAGGAACTGAAAGCTTGCCATGGAAAATATGAGCATGAGATATTTAAGCAAGTTAATTGTTCAGCTTGTTTATCCCCTTTACTGATACAGTGTCTCCTCCGAGTCTATTTATTTAAGCTGGGTTCAGCAGATAATTCCTCCTGAGCAGCTAAAGATAACTTTTCCTGTTGTACAGCTTATGTTAGTGGTATTATTTTGATAACCTAATGATTAATTTGTTCCAGCCCTTAATCTGTTCCATATGCAACAGGTTACTGTACTTTGGCTTTAAGCAGCATAATTTGAATCCAGATTGAGTCCAAATGCGAGTTTCAGTTATCTCTAATTAGTATCAGTTTTAATCTTGTCTATTTTTAAAGAGTGTGACAGTGATATTTTCTATCTGGATTTGATGTCTGTGACTAAGAAGAACATTTTCTATGTTTATAAGTACATAAATAAGTGCACTTAGATTTTGCACACAATGATGTATAGGAAACCTCAAAATCATACTCTGGCCCAGTTAATTTGATACTTATCTACATTTCCAAAACTGAGACTTTCGGTTACCCTTTAATTTGTAACATAGGTAGTCAGAGGTATAAACCCACATTTTTCAGTTAGATCCTTAAATATCAAAGCATCTTTTACAAAGGATATTGTAAGAAATATACCCGGTAATCTAAATACATCTTCTTAAAGCTACAAAAAATAATACTCTTTTAGCTTCCAGGAAAAACAGGTCAAAAGAGCTTTCCAAGTGTCCCCCTAACCATCACAAATGTATTTTGCTGTTTCGAGAGCAAGAAGCATGAGATAAGGCAAATGCGTAATTACTTCTTGACCCACTCTTCTGGGTTATACATTTTCATGAGGAGCCACAATTCATTATTTGCATTGATATGTACAGAAGGATGGGGCTGCTTAGTTGATATTCATTTATTCAACAGTCTGTAATCTATATTTAATGGAGTACCAGACTGTGGCATAATAAACCGTTTAAAAAGATAGCTGCTGCTTACACAGGGGTTATTGCTTGCATAACCTGTACTTATTTTTCATTACAAAACTAAAAGAGCAAAGCATAATTCATACAAGAAAATGAAGTTAACATTTAATGGCTTGAAAAATGGTAGTGTACCATAATGCTGTGCAGTACTCTGAACACCTACGAAACAAAACAAGGGAGAAAAAAAAAACACAAAAAGGCGTTAACAGTTCACTATGAAATACGAGCACCAACGCAAAACAATGCTTTCCAGTTTGCCACCTGCTTAGCAGGACCACTCAAAGATTACTAATTAGTCGGAAATAGATTTGTGAGTTACTGAGCATGAACACCTACCCTTAACAACGTCTGTCACAAAAGCTGAAACTTTGATGCTTTTCCCCTCCTTAAGTTTTCCTCCATGGAAAAAGAAGTTTTCGGTCATGTAGAGATACACTACGTGGACATCTCTGCATATAACTGTGGAAGCTGTTGACAAACGTAATGATTACAGCTACAAAGATATCTTGCTCTAAGTCAGATACCACTTAGGATTTAACTGAATAATTTTATTAAGCTGCAATGTCCCATTCTCAATCTGATGGCAGAATGAGAGAGGTCTGCCTTTGTACTCAGGAACAGTGAGGAAAATTCCAAGAGAGGTGATAGGATAATGGTGGGAAGCTCTGAATTTTGGGATGCTTACAAGGCTGACACCTTTGGCTATGCTTACAATAACAGGGTTTTCCAAGTCATCTCTCATATAAATACCGAGCTTGTCCAGAACAGCTGAGTTTCTAAAACCAAATGCTGTTTTAGTCAGCATCTGCTAGTTCTGCAGAACTTTAAAATGCCTCAAATTGGGAAATAAAAGGTTTGCTCTTCATGGAAGCTTGACAGGGACTTCTCCTTGTGTATGCTGAAGGTTATTCAGTGACAGTGGCACTGCAGTGTGTGTTTAGGATGTTCAGCTATTTATCCTTAAAAGAGATATGGAGTCTCCAACACCACCTTCCACTTGGACACCACTTGAGGGACCTGAAAACCAGATTGAAATGTCAGTTGAGAACTGGATCTGTGGCCATATTTCCTGATGGTATAAATAGGTGAGTACAGCTGCAGTTACTTGAAAGAAAACTGCCTTGAAACAAAACTTTTGCCTTCATATAAAGTGTGGTGAGCTCTGTTTCAGACCCCCCCCCCCAAAAAAAAAAGCCAACTACATAGGCTTAGATGAATGTTGAGAGAGGAGAAAAAAATAAAAGTGAAACAAAACACTCTCAAGGACTTTAAAAATATGATTTAATTGGTGCCAATTAGGGGTCATTGTGGAGTTGAAGCAATTGTACAGATTTTTTAAAATTCTCATATTTAAGAAACTTTTTTCTGCTTGTAATGCTATCACACTGCATAATTCAGTGAGTAAATGTGATATACATAGAAAATTAATGATCATCATGCTTTGTTGGCTTTTTAAGCTTCCATTTTATGTATATGTCTGCTGAAGAACTATTCTATTTTAATGTGTTTGCTTGCTCTCTTCTGGGAGTTGCATAAACACCACAGAAAGCTGACACCTGGGAATCCTTGCAGCTGCCTTAAGGGCAATTAGCTATAAAAGGGGGCTAAAAGCTAATTGCTCTGGTTTAGTCCTCAAACGGCAGGTGAAGCCTGCTGAGAAATTAAAGACAGGCAGGAGAAAGGCCACTTAAAAATTTCTCTTGCATTTAACTGCAGCTATTTAGGAATAAATGCTCCTTCCAGTTTGCCATTAAATCCTGTGTTCTAGTGTCTGCTGGGAAGGTGTCCTGAATTTTTACTTTATGATTTAAGTATTTGGGATATTTTGTGCTTTCCCTTCCCTTGTTAGAGGCAGGGGAGAAATCAACATCAGAACCATGATGGGGCTGGAAAGAAGATCTAGACTGTCAATAATATAATCCCTCTAGATTCTGTGTGGCTGCAAAGCATACTGTGATTCAAAGCTGGGTGTGTGATGAGAACCAGAGGACCTCAGCAAAAGCTATTTGTGATGTTTTTCATTTGGCTTGAAAAACAAAATCAATACACTATCTTCCAAGACACTTTTTGCACTACCTATATAGTAAAAGAAAAGATACTTAAGAAAGATTTTAAGTTCATTCTCTTTATTTCAGTTTGACTGTGGGAGGAATGCAATGGAAAAAAGTGTAAAATATTTGCTGTATTGTGAACAGTTAACTCAAACTAGGAAGGAAAATTGTTTTCCTACCTTGAAACCCTGGAGTCCTCAAATAATTTTCCTGTCATGACTTAAGATTTTAAAAATGTTCGCTTTGAAATAAACACACAAAATGCTTGTTCCAGCCTCTCTAAAAAATCCTGTTTCCACTTTTCATGTTTGTCTTTTGACTCTGAAATGAAAGTTGAGACAAAAAAATTTCCCCTCCTCATCTTGAAATGTCAAGAAACATTGTATGAATAATGAGCGGGGAAAGGAAATCACAGTTTTTGGATTCGGAAATCTGCCTGAACAACCTATTTCTACAAATAGCAGTGAAAATGCAACACGTCTTCAAAAAGCTCCCAGCTGGCTCTATTTCCATGAAGTATTTTAGACCTAAATCTACTGATAATCTTAAACAAATTGTAGTTTACTCCTTCACACTTCAAAAATAAGTCTTGGTGTAACTTATGTATGGCAGAAATGGAAGGATACTTATGTTTGACATCTTTCTTCCTGTCCCCAGGGTAGCTATATTTTGTTCCTTGCTTCCAGCTGTGGAAGGCTCACTCAAAGGAGGCAATTCCTTGTATCTTTTTGTGTCATTTAGTTTCTTTCTTTTTAGCTGAGAGAAATTCTTGGACTGTCTTGTTGCTATGTCCTTAGAGGTGAGGTGAAATTGTGCTTAGAAGTTTGGAGGAGAGTGGAATATTAGGAAGGAAAGAGTCCAGGCATAATCTCGTGACCTAGTCTGATCTGTTACATTTCCCTTGCTATGAGGCAATCTGGATGTCAGAAATCCTGTAACTTTTATGTTTGCTAAATTTCTGTCCTTGCTGTAGTGGAAGATAAGGTGGAGTTTAGTGGTAAGGTTACCTGGGAATGGTTAATAATATTGGGTATTTGAATTCAGGCACTGCAAACTGACTTGATGAGTGTTTGCAAGCCACCTCTTACTGAAAGAGGGAGGTAAGTCACATCTTGATATGCCTTAGGGAAGGATGCCTTGAGACTGGCTAGAAAAAGCAGAAACTTGGTGGGTTTGTGATATGTAATGTGGAATATATTCTGCACATAATTGAGTGGAGGTCATCACACAGCATGAATGGAAATCTAGAAATAGTTTGCTCAGATTTCAGAACTTGCTGTTGAGATGGGTAAATTACTGGTGCCCACCTCTCCAAAACAGTCCAAAACTGTCTTCAACTTAATACAAAATCTTCCCCTCTTTCTACTCATTTTAACATCTGCATAGTTCCAAGTAAATTAACACTACTTTGATAAGCACTGAAACACATTTTAGGCTGTAGTTGGAGCATGGATGCAGGGAGAGTGGGCTCAAACTCATAGAGGTGAAAGAGGAGTTAGAGCTTGAGGCCTCCCCTACTCTGCATGGCAGCACTAGCCACCAAGCTAATGACTGGAGCAGCACCACCACTATCTCCTCTCTGTGCAGTGCCAGACCAAAATAGCTGATTTTAATCTGAGATTTTAAATTGCAATGGTTCCCAAATTAAAGATGTTAACTTATGTTTTAAAGAGAGGGTTAATTTTGTGGCTCCTTGTGTTACCTGGCCAGCTCCTGGCAATGATACAAATGGGCACAGAGCCATTTACCAAGATAGGTGCCTCAAGGATCAGAAATGCTAGAGGTTTGATAGAATTCTAATTCAGTTTGGGTTGTTTTGCTAGTGTTTCTTGCCTCTGAGTCTATTGTCTTGTAACTGCACTTTCCTAAGATGGAGTTGGATAAGCTGGCAATATCAGCTGCTTATGATCAGCACTGGAGAAGACCAGTTGCCTACAGAGGTAGATGGTTGCAGAAGGAATGGAACCCACATTTCCTGACTTGCCAGTCTGATCCTGAAGACTCCATTGATTAGACCTATCAACTGCTTCAGTGGCAGGTGGGGACTAAAAATGAACCAAAGAAACAAGTAGCAGGGAAAGGTCATCAGAGCATGAGAACAAAATGTTTGCTATTTTGAAAATGCCATTTCACTAAATAGAGTTCCCCCTCCACATGCATGCTCATTCCATATGCTCAAAGTTTAAGCTGAGTGTTTTCTTCTTTTTATTACTTCTCTGTTATCAGTGCAAACATGTAATCTTGGTCTTACTGCTAAGCATGTATCTGCCTTCAGATTTTATGCTCTGTAATTCCCAAGGAAATCTGTTTCAGATATCTTGCACTGAAAAACTGTGCTCACTCAGCAGGATAGAGTTTTAAAACTGTAGGCAATGATGGTAATCCTTTGCTTAGTTACATCAGTGTAAAACCTGACTAATTTTATTATAAGAAAGAGAAGTATCAAAGCTACTATTCCCTGAGGATTTTCACTAATTACTTCTAGATAAGGTGGTGGGAGTAATTAGTGCTAGATATTGGAATCAGCACTCAATGTAACCTGTGTCCACATAATAATGCCAACATCTACCTCTGTTCAATTTCTGTATAACTTTTTTTTTTTTTTTTTTAAGTTGAAACTGGGGGGAAAAGTCCTACTGAAAATACATGAAGTGAATTGTACATTTGTCTTTTTGAACTATGGAGATTTGTATCAGCCAATGACTTTTATAATAAGAAGGAATTTGTGTGGCAGACAGCAGTGATAATTGGATCACTGGGTAATTAATGTAGCTGAGTGGATGTGTGCTTTGGCTGAGCTGAAATCAGCAGTGGCACTCAGCTGCTCAGGTAGAGACCATTCAGAGTAGACTGACCCCCTCACTACACTTCAAGTGGAACAGCTTGGGCTTGTGGAGGAGTTTCCCATGCTGATCTGAAGCACGTTTTAGGCTCTGATCAGGTAAGAATTAATCTTAGAGCTGTTTAAAAGTCCGATTTCTCTCCCTAATGAAACTGCTATGTTTCCAAGCTGGTTTCTTTCCCACAAGGAGCCCAGTGGAGCCCTATCTTAGAGCAAAGATTTCTGAGAGAATTAGGGCCAGGAGATCTCAGGCCTATGCTTCCCAAAACATCTACAGGTGCCCTAAGTATAAACATTTTATTCTGAGTATTCTTTTGAAATTTTTTTTTTTTTTTTTTTTTAAATTTTACTTTGGGGAATTTCCTGAAAACCTTTTCTCTTTATCCAGAAACTTCTGATTTCCAACATTGCCTTGCACACTAAGGCTTCTTTATTTTAGTGAGAATTATTTCACCTGCTATAGGAAGTCACCATGACAGGGTGACTACAGTATTATTTTTCTTCTGTAAGCCAGGATTTCAATACAGGCTTGGGCTTTGCCAACCTTCCTTGCTGATATACTGGTGCAATATGTACTTTGAAATGCTGGATGCTGACAATGAGGAAGAGTATGATACAGCATATTAGGATCCAGTTTTGTTGTTATACCAGTAGTGGCCTTGTAATATTTCACCTGTAATTTCTTTTTACTAAATCCCTCATCTCTTCCAGCATGAGCAATGTGTAACTTTATCAGGCTTTCAGATGATACTTAGATTGAGGAATCATCTGGAGGTCATCCTTTTCATTTCCTGCAATCACCATGAGATGGCAGTTGTCAATTGCTGGACTTGTCTCACCCTGTTCAAACCAAAACGACCCAAAGCTTATTGATCCTTGGAGACACCAAGCTTTCCAGCTTTGCTGTTCACAGCATACAAGTGTGAAACTTTACAAGTGACTTTTAAAGGCAGCCAAGGAATGTGTGAGACAGATTGTTAGGAAAAAAAAAGTCCCAACAACCCAGCATTATTTAATTTGATAGTGCAGAGCTTTATGCCAAAGTAAGGCATGTGTTTGCTGTTAGCAATCAAACTGTCTTAGCAAATGAAAAGTGACATTTTGTTTATGGGATTTTATAAGCAGAGGATCCCTAGGGAAATTAATTTGGCCCTCTGGAATGCTGCCCTCCTCCATGTCACTTTCCCTGCAGTCCCAGTATTTTTTTACCACAGAACTCAATATTAAGTTTGGGTCTACGGAACCCAGAGGGAGGGATGTGGGTGCATCAGGTAACTCCACATCATATTGGAGACCCTTAGCAGGTCTCCAGCAATCTCATAGTGATCCCTAATAAATTGCCAGGTCACAGGTAATGGCCCAGATTCTGGACTGCAGCTAATGAGATACCAGAGAACTGGGTTTTATTTTGTCCTTTCAATAAAATCCCAGAACACAAACCCAGGCTTTTTAAAATAGTGCTCCCCATACATAGCTTGGAGGCAATCTAAATAATTTAGATGATTCTTCATCTCTAGTATTCCATGGAAAGAAGAAGGAAAAAAAAAAAAAAGCCTGAAAATTCTCAACTTATTTCTTAGTAACAGATTGCTTCCATTTGTGTCTCTATTCTCTTTAGCTATATTCCCACTCCATTTTCAGCTGGACATACTGTTCTTATTTTTCCACAAACTGAGTGTTTTATAATTTTTCTCACTGATTTCATAGTAGGAGTCTGC
>WBNM01019216.1:0-12114 GCA_013399055.1 Ramphastos sulfuratus | reverse complement strand
CTCCATTAAAATATTCCTCAAACTACCACAGAAAGACATGAAAAATCTTGTTGGATTTTACTATGTTGAGATTAATAAAATCAATTTTACTGCCCCAAAAACTGAACTACTAGTACGAAGTTCATGAAACATTGACATTTATTCTTTACTGAATTTTGAAGGTTGAAAAAGGCAGTATTAAGTGTAGCTTACCTCTTTCTCCTGTTACTCTCCTGAAATAGTGAGATGAGAGAACAGTGATAACCTAAAAATGTGCATTAGAAAGTGTAGTAGTTTTTAAAGTAACTAACCTCAGGAGTAAGTTGGTTTTCCTTTTGTCTTGTGATCATAGAAAGCTTTCCAGACAGCCTTTTTTTTTTGTTTTTTTTTTTTTTGTTAACTAGAGAATAAACAACAGTTATGCAAATGTTACTAAAGTTTTTTTCTTTTCCATGGATATTTTACATCATTTATGTACTAAGTTCCTTAAATGGTTTGGAAATATATATCCTTAGCTGAATGTAATGTTTCAAGTTAAATTCAACTGTCTGAATTTCAGTTTAGTGCAGAACTGAAGCTTTTTTTTTCCTCTTTTTTTTTTTTTTTTTTTTTTTTTTTTTTTTTGGGGTATAANTTTTTCTTTAAGATTTGAGAGGAATCAACATTAGGGATTAATTAATAAGTATTTATATACTGTGGTAACTAATAAAGAGCAGTGATTCTTGTGAATCTACTTAACTGCATTGTCTTATTTTCTAAGAATTTTTTCTTCCATTCCTATCTTAAGTTACTTCAGGTAAAACACTGATGTAGGTCAAGAAGCATTTTGCTGAATAAGCTTCTATTCATGTCACAAGAGATAAAGATGAAGAAACTTTTTTTCCTGCTGAGTTGCACTGGTGAGATTATAAATTACTTTAACAAGAGGTATTGAATGAGTGCGGAAATTAATTATATTTTTTTCTGTACCAGAATACAATATTACATTTAAATGTAATTATATTAACAACTAGTAAACCATTTGTAACACAGCTTTAAAGGCTGTTTCTACTGCTAGCAGTTACAGGGAAGAAATGTAGGTTTTAAAAAATACATACTTTCAATTTTATTTTTGTCTTTTTTATCCATTCTGGAAGGATTGTATATTATCACTAGTTCTGAAGAAGCTAGTGAGAAGAATTCTTTATCTGGTAGATAAAATATGTGGCTCCTAAGACAGAAGACCATAAACAGTATGCCAACAACTACTGTGCCAGCAGTGGTGCTAAAAATATACTTAATTAAAAAATCAATTTCATTTTATGACATTCATAAATATGTTTGTATAGAAAGAAAATGTTAAAGAACTTATTTGACAGGCGCTTGATCAAAAAAAGTTGGTAGAATTTGTTCTTTTGACTAGTGCTAGCAATGAAATTCCTGTTCACAAATACAAACCTTCAAGAATGTAAGTTGTTTTATAAATTATGTATCTAGTATTCATATTAGTTAATGATCTACTCCTTTCTGTTATTGGATGTAACATATATAATGTGTACAGAAAAAAAGATCATCCACTTGATTTTTTTTTCTAAAGCATACTGTAAGGTACATGGAAACAGTACTCTTTCCATGAGGTACTATTTTTAGCTCTAAGGCAGTCAATCTTTGTACTCATTGCCAAATACCAATGAAAACGGTTTGACCTGACTGTATAAATGTCATCACTGCATTTCTGTATTAGACATTTTTATGTAGTAAGATTATTTCTTTATTCATTGTGAATGTTTGTATGACCAAAAGCTTAGTTTTAACTTGAAATTATTTTTTTCTTAATTCTAATTAGTTGTTTGAGGGTTTTCTTTGTTTTATTTTTTTGGTTTTTTTTTTTCCTAAGTATTCTTTTAATTCCTATGCAATACTTCTTATCAGGTAAAATGTAAATACCAGGAGTGAAGTGGAAAATGTCCAAGAAGGATGAAACCTTTAAAATACTATGGAAATCAAAATCTAGATAAGTTTAATAAATCTATACACTTAGTGTGACCAAAAAAAAAAAAAAAAAAAGAAAAGAAAAAAAAAGAAAAACCCCCAAACCAACCAAAAAACAACAAAAAAACCCCCCACAACAACCAAAATAAACCACAACCTCAAACTTTTTGTTTGAAACCAATTTCATTGTACACTGTGCAGGAAAATGAGATCATTGCACTGAAGGTGATCTAAAAGTGGATAGGGTTCAAATGGGAAGGGAATATTCTTTCCTCATCCACAAGTGGTTTCAGGTGAAAGTGGCTGAGAAGGAGGATTTCTGATTCATGTATTTGTTAGACTTACTTTATTTTCAGCCTCAGTCTGGTTAATTTATCTCTGCTATATATTTAAACCCTGGGATTTAAAGTTTATACATAGAAGATAGTTGTTATTTTCTCTTGTACTCTAAGGACTGGAAAACTACCATATTAATGTACTTGTTTGTGAATTATCAATGAAAATATTTTCTGCATTCACTGAGATCAGAGAAAGGAATCTATTCTTACGTAGTTAGTTTAACACTGTATTTGCAGCAATTAAAATTTAGAGCTTTTTTTTTTATTACTTCTCATAACTATGTCAAACGGTTTCCTTCATTTGAGTTTTACCTGCCAACTGAAACTTTTAAATCAAATATGGGTGTTCTGTGTTGAAGAGCAAGGATCACGTCTGCATTGCAACTACATTGATCTTGTTGATGTGCGTGCTGGTTTGAGGCTAGTTAGAATATTTTAATAAGATAAATTAGATCATTTGCTGTGAAAATAAATTAATAGTGATATCTATATCACCCACTGGTTTTGCTGAGAGATATAAATAGTCATTGCAGTAACAAAGTCTCTCACTTTGATCTGTGCTCTGGCTGTGGCTCGCCTTAACTTCTCTGAAACCTATGTAACTGCATCTAATAATTTCCTTCTAACACCTTCTTAGCTCTGGCATCTCACCTCTGCTTTTCCAGCAAATTAATCATGTAAGCTTTCAACAAGGGCTTATTTTGGTTATTTCTGAGATAACAAGGGGTGAGAAAAAGGAGGAGGAGGTAGTTTGGAATCCTCCTGGGCAGTTTTACTGTTCGAGAGGGGTTTTGAAATTCACTTCTAACTTGTATGTAATTGTAAATATCCGTAAATATTGTGTACATATGCTTGCAAAAATGCTATACTGTAAATATAGTTTAATTTTAACTTCCAGACATTTGAATTAGCCTGGTGATTCCAAGTGCGTTTGTGGGAAGCTCCCTAACTACCACAATGTATCACATGCATAGTGCTACTTTGTAAAATTGTGAGTTATATGTACTGTTTGCGAGACTCTCTTCATGACAGNAAGGTCTCCTCTGAGCCTCCTCTTCTCCAGGCTAAACAATCCCAGCTCCCTCAGCCTCTCCTCATAGGGCTTGTGCTCGAGGCCTCTCACCAGCCTCGTTGCCCTTCTCTGGACACGCTCAAGCACCTTATGCCAGAGCAATAAGAAACAAACCAAACAATGTATGCAATTTCTAATACCTTTTGTTTTTTTTAATATCTCTGTAATTTAATGGTCCATATGACAAAGC
The DNA here is from genome assembly GCA_013399055.1 of Ramphastos sulfuratus. Classification (NCBI taxonomy): domain Eukaryota; kingdom Metazoa; phylum Chordata; class Aves; order Piciformes; family Ramphastidae; genus Ramphastos; species Ramphastos sulfuratus. The sequence continues at coordinate 8,564 of WBNM01019216.1, read as the reverse complement.
GAGAATTTAAACCTCCATGTTCTTAGTTCAGTTTTACATTTACTCTTGTATAAGCAATGCAGTAGAAATTTTATTTTCAGAAGGATAAGGAAGAAATTATTTCTTTGCAAACTTTGTTAATAGTTTATTTCTGTGTAGCTTTCTAGCAGAACCATTGGCTAAGGCTACAATTGCAAAGAGAAGATGTTAGTTCATAAATTGGAATTTTGTATTCTTCCACAACAATGAATTAGAATAATTTCCACTTAACTGGTAAACAGGCATTATGTTGTAGCAGACCAAGTTGCATACTATGCTGTAAAATTCCAATATATTATAGACATAGTCCACCAATGTATGCTTTATGACTTCCAGAATAGGAGAAAATATTCATGGTTATCAGTATGTTTACATGCATAATACTTCCTTTTATTCTTTACCCTATTCTATCTGAGAACCAACACTGAATATAATTGCAGATAAATTATTTCAGTCTGGAGTAGTATCTTTCAGTATCTCTGAATTGTTTTGTATAGAATGGATTTCTAGAGGTTCTCAATTTATTTCTGAAACATAATTGAGAATGATAATGTTCATCATTATTTAAAATACACTTCTATTTTCAGAACTATCACAAAGTAGTTTGAGTTGGAAGGGACTTTTAAAGGTTGTCTAGTCCAACCTCCCCTGCAGTGAGCTGGCACACCTCTAATAAAATCAGGCTGCTCAGAATCCCATCACAACCTGATCTTGGACATTTCCAGGAATAGAACTTCTAAAGCCTCTCTTGTCAACGTGTTCCATTGCCTCACCACTTTCCATTGAGGATATTCTTCCTTACGCCTAGCCAGAATCTATCCCGGTGTAGTTTAAAACCATTAACCTTTGTCATAACACAAGAGATCCCCATCTTTCTTTCAGACCTCCTTTAAGTACTAAAAGGCTGCAGTAAAGTTTCTANAAATATCCGTAAATATTGTGTACATATGCTTGCAAAAATGCTATACTGTAAATATAGTTTAATTTTAACTTCCAGACATTTGAATTAGCCTGGTGATTCCAAGTGCGTTTGTGGGAAGCTCCCTAACTACCACAATGTATCACATGCATAGTGCTACTTTGTAAAATTGTGAGTTATATGTACTGTTTGCGAGACTCTCTTCATGACAGAAATTCTTTATGAACTTTATCAATAGTGTCTTCCAAGGACTATACTGCTTGCACTCCCCAGAAATCTTGAAAGTGAGTACCTGTAGAAGAGTATTCTGACTGAAATCTAGACATATCAAGCCCATATTCTTTATCACAGTATCACAGTATCACAGTATAGCAAGGTTGGAAGAGACCTCAAAGATCATCAAGTCCAACCCACTACCACAGATCTCAAGACTAGACCATGGCACCAAGTGCCACGTCCAAACGTGCCTTGAACACCTCCAGGGACGGTGACTCCACCACCTCCCTGGGCAGCCCATTCCAGTGGGGAATGACTCTCTCAGTGAAGAACTTTCTCCTCACCTCGAGCCTAAACCTCCCCGGGCACAGCTTGAGACTGTGTCCTCTTGTTCTGGTGCTGGTTGCCTGAGANTTATTTCAGTCTGGAGTAGTATCTTTCAGTATCTCTGAATTGTTTTGTATAGAATGGATTTCTAGAGGTTCTCAATTTATTTCTGAAACATAATTGAGAATGATAATGTTCATCATTATTTAAAATACACTTCTATTTTCAGAACTATCACAAAGTAGTTTGAGTTGGAAGGGACTTTTAAAGGTTGTCTAGTCCAACCTCCCCTGCAGTGAGCTGGCACACCTCTAATAAAATCAGGCTGCTCAGAATCCCATCACAACCTGATCTTGGACATTTCCAGGAATAGAACTTCTAAAGCCTCTCTGGGCAACGTGTTCCAGTGCCTCACCACTTTCCATTGAGGATTTTCTTCCTTACGCCTAGCCAGAATCTATCCCGGTGTAGTTTAAAACCATTAACCTTTGTCATAACACAAGAGATCCCCATCTTTCTTTCAGACCTCCTTTAAGTACTAAAAGGCTGCAGTAAAGTTTCTATAGAGCCTTTTCTTCTCCAAGCTGAACAACCTCAACTACCTCAATTTGTTTTCACAGGAGAGATATTTTGTCCTCATGATCATATTTTTAGTCCTCCTCTCAACATGCTCCAACAGGTCCAAGTCTTGTGGTGAGGACTCCAGAGCTGCACACAGTACTCCTAGTGGAGCATCACCAGAACAGAGGGGTAGAGGGGTAGAATCACCTCTTATGACCTGGTGACCATGCTTCTTTTGATGCAGACCACGACACAACTGTCTTTCTAGGCTGTGAGTGCACATCCCCAAGGTCATTCTCTGCAGGGCTTCTCTCAATCCCTTTGTCCCTCAGGACTTTTTCTGAAACTGAAAGTTATCCCAGTGCAATTGCAGGACCATGCACCTTCACCTCGCCTCGCTGAACCTTATGAGATTCACATGGACCCACTTCTAAAGGTTGTTCAGGTTCTTCTCAATAGCATCCCACCCCTCAGGAATGTCAACCATACTACTCATCTTGATGTCTGCAAATTTGATGAGGATGCATTCAATCCCACTGCCTATGTAATTGTTTAAGCTACTAAGAAACATTAATGGTCCCAGTACAGACCCCCAAGGAACAACACCCATCACTCATCTACACTAGGACATTGAGCCACTGACAGCTATTCTCTGGATGTGACCATCCAGCCAATTCCTTATCCATCCAGTAGTCCCTAGCTATAGTTATACACAGGTCCACTTACAGCTCAAACTATTTTCTATGTTATGAAGGCCTTTGTGTTAAAGATACCTGCTAAACTAGGTAAGGCAGTCAAAGGAAAAATTGTCTGAGATACTTGTCTGATTAATTGTTGAACCATGTTTCTCTGAGAATCATATTGTTAAGTATTCTGCATTAATGTTAACCTCCAAGGGTAGATTTAATTGAGGGAACAGAAGATAAAAGGGAAATATTGAAGTCTGTGCTATTAAAGAGACAGAGAGAATTCAATATGACCTTCATGCTGGAGAAATGGTAAGGGCAAAACTATCCCATACCATTAAGAGACATTGAGTATTTCTGACAAGTTATGAGAAAAACAGTGAATGAGATGAAGTTTCAAATTTGTATGGACACTGAAACCAGCTATTTTTTAATTCAATCTATTTTATGCATAGTCAATGTCCCCTGTGCTGCAGGGAAAACGTAAAGATTTTTAATCTTCAAAAAGCAGAGAATGAAGAGAACTGTGAAGTCTGTGAGATAGAATGCTTTAGTTTGCTTTATAGTTTACTGGATGTCCTTGAGAAAGTGAACTTGAAGTATGTGAGCTTTACAGAAGTTTTTTGATTCTGGGTTTTTGGGGGTTTTTGTTGTTTTCTTTTCCCCACTGAAATTTATTTTATCAGTGGATGCAATACACCAGTCATGTTAACATATCTATTGGCATGGCATTAAATTTGGAAGTATAATCCTACTAATCCTAACAAGCCACCAGTGGAGTAGCTATTTTAGCATGCTACCAAATTTTGGAAAAGATTGTGTCCATATACTTCTTAACAGCACAACTCACAAGAAACAGGTGTTAAGCATTTTAAAGTACTCACCTTCTTGTTTCTTTAAGAGGTATAGAAATCCTTATTTTCCTGTGACACATACATTACATCAGAACATTAAGCTTACTTAAAATTTAANNCTTACTTAAAATTTAAGATAGCCACCTCTGTCGAGCTTTATTGTTTGGTTATACCCTCTGATTCTTTAATGCTTTTAAGCAGAAATAAAATAAATAATTTAATTAGGGATTTTAAGTCTGATGAAAGGGTCAAAATCTATAAATTTCTGTGGCATAATTTGACATTCTACCATATTATTAGAATTTCAAATTGTATGTAAAATATCTCTGGCCTAGGTTTCCAGTGTGCTCATAAAAACTGTAGTGTTTGTCTGTAAAGCTTAGACATATCTGAATAGTCATGGCTTTTTAAGTGTATATATATAGATATATAGATATCTCCAGTGGTCACAGAAGCATTCTTTAAAAGACTGTTTTTAAGAAGTACTCATTAAGTACTGTCTGCCCTTTAATAACTATAGAACTTACATGATTTACTATTAATAGTCCATAATCTGCCTTGTGCAGTTATGTAATTACAACTTTAAAAGGCTTCCTTAAAAGAAATTTACATTTTAAAAATTCTTTGGTTTTCCTCCAGGTTGGATTAATTTGATACAGTAATGAAAAACAAAACAAAACAAAACAGGAAAGTAAAAGGCAGACTTTTTGTATATCATTACATTTTGTGTCAACATTTCTCAGTTAGTAATATACTTCATATTATCATAATGACTAGAACAGCATTTTTTTCTTCATATCATTTTTTGTATGGCAAATAGCTCTATGTGAACAATGTTGCACGGAAGTTTTTGGCTAGCCTGATCTTTCATATCATTGCATCAAATTACCAAACTGTGCCTTTGCTGGTGAAAGAAACATTGTAATTATGCATGATTACATAGATAATGAGATATTACCTCTAATTACTAGATTAAAAAACTAAATATATGTAATTTTTTTGTTGCATTCATGCTTCAGTTTTTGTCATAATTATTAAAACCAAAACCAAAACCAAAACCAAACAACTTTTTCTGTGCACTGTTAGTGAATATATCTCAAGCATATTTCTGTAAGCTTCCTATGCCATAACAATCTCATTCAATATGTTCTTAACTTAGTGAACTTTGGTTTTGGTGTTATATTGCAGTAAAAATTTTGAAAGGCTTTTTTTTAAAAAAAAAAAACTAATTAAAGATTTTAGCAACATTAAGATGAATAGAAATGACATTATTTCACTGCTGATCTTGGAGATGGCATAGACCTACAAGAACTACTGCATATATTTTTCCAAAACAAAGCCTTATTTTTTCATGATTCTGTCTGTTTATTCTCAGAGTTTTTAGTTGACTTTCTAATCCCAGATTACAAATCACAGATTTCCAGCCATCTAATACTCTCTGGGATATATAAAACTTATTTTAACTATAATGTCAATCAGAGTTTCAAGTGTAAACTAAAGCCATCTTGAAAGAAATTTATATAGGTACACAAAGATAAATAATTTGAATGAGTATGTCAAGAGATAGTAAGTGAGAATATGCAGATGTGTTCTTCTTTATTCATATTGAAGAGCTTATCTTGAAAATGTTGAAAGGAAAAAAAAATTACAGTGTGAAAATTTATGAGAAATTCTTAATCGATCCAAAAGAATGCAACAAATTCCTGCATGACCTTGAAAATTCTGTAAAGAAATATTTTGCTACTGAACAAGAATCAGTTGAATTGGAATCAACCAATGTTAGCTATCTGCATTTCCGTAGATGGCATTTGTAAATTGACTGCTGCTAATATGTGAAAATGCACTCTTTTTTTTCCATGGAGCACATTCAAAAATTCCTATGTTTTAGCCAAAAATTACCTACTTTTTGAGACATAGAATTGAGAATGTGATTTATTCTTGAAACAGCACTGATAGAAAACTGTCAGAGACTTAGAGGTGGTTGTTATGAGCATGTAGGTGGGGTAAAATTAGTGGAAAACTCATCTGGGAACAAAATTAAGAACTTAATTCTAGGAAATTATATGAAATATTTCTCAAACATTTTAAAGATAGAGAATTGGATAAAGAAATCAGGGTCACTGTTTTGATACTCATTCTCAGAAGTGCTTTTAGCATGTCACAGTTATATTGCACTCATGACTTCATGCAATTTGTAAAGCTACCCTAAACTGAGTTATTCGCAGCTATATCACAGTCTAGAGCAAGACTTATCCCTATATACTGAGCACACTGAGTTTTTGATGAAATAACAGTGTCTCGCTTGTGTACATTGAAATTGCTTAACTGTACCATTTATGATAATAAGTTATACAGTTAATTTATGTTAAAGTTATTTAATTATTCTACAAAACTGACTTCAATACAATAAACCTAGTTATTTCAAATTGTCAAACACAGACTTTTGAGAGTTCTTTGACAGTAATTAATATGAAAGAGATTTTTTGTAATATAAATTGGTCAATAAAATGGACAGATTGTTTTCAGTTCTAAGGTTTTCTCAAGTTATGAGAAATAAAAATGACTATTTTGCATGAGCATGAGCAATTTCTATAGAAGCTTGTCTGCATATCTTGTGGTAATAACCTTGTAAATTTAAGGTATTTGAATCACCACTTCATATGATCACAGACTTCTGTTTCATGTGCTCAGGTAAATATCTTAGTAGTTCCTGTGCATTGTAATTCAAATTGCCAATATTGAAATAAAGTTGCTATTGCTTAGTTAATATTATTATTAATTAATATTATTATTAATTAATAGCAGCAGATAATTTTATTAATTGTAAATATTTTTATTTTGAGGCTGTAGTTAGATTTCAACTCTGGTGATATTTTAGAAATTTATGTCAAAAGCTTAGAATCAATCTACAGAAACTCAGTCGCTAGTAGTCCATACACCTGTTGTGCAGACTGAAGTCATTGTTTAGGCTGTTCTAAATACAGTACATATAGGAAAGGAAGGATGAACTTCATGACAGTAAAGGCAGTGGAGTCTAATTTGGGGAATCATAAAAAAGAGAAAATAAATTTCCAAAAAATAAAGGATTTCTACTTTTGCTGGTTACCCCACAGCAACATGTCTGACCAGGTGAAAAAGAAAATAGCCTTTTGAGCAGGCTGATTGAGTTTTCCCTAGGTTTAGCATCTTGCATGATTGAGGCTAACTGCAGTTGCTTTTTTCCAGGTTTGGTGTGAGGTTTTTGTTTGTTTGTTTGTTTTGGGGGATTTTGTGTTTTGGGGGTTTTTTTTCTTTTTTTTTTTTAAACATATTTATTTCTTTGCTTGTCTGTTTTGGTGGGTTTTGTTTGTTTGTTGATTTGTTTTAATGGGAGAGGCATATATAGCTAGGGGATGCAAAACTTGCCATAACATTCACTCTGTATTTCTGTCAGTAAAGCACTGTTTATACTATCTATTAACTAATGTAGTGTCTTACCTTCATTGCATCGATATGCATAGTGAAAATTAAATTGTCTGAAATTAATATGACAAAACAATCACTTCATATAAATTTAATTTATAATATATTTAATACAGCTCCAGGTTTTTAAGGTCCATAGCATAGTGTTAATGTTCATCTAAGTTTTATGGGCTTATTTTAGAATTATTAATTCAAAATGTGTTATTCACTTACCTTTGGATCACATATGTGTTAAACTTCCTTGCTTGATGGATTATGTATGAGATCAAACACCAAGTGCACAATATTTAAAGTATTAAAAAGTATATAAACTAGTCATGAATTTTCATACTGCCTTTTCATGCAAATAACATGATGCTACATTCTGTGATTAAATAAAGCAAGTCACTCACATGCAAGTGTAAAAATTCAAAATTCAGTGTCCATGAAATGCTCATGTAAAACTGATCAAATTAACTGTCAGAAATTATTTATAATGAAGGTTAATTTAGCTCCACCAGTCAAATCAATGTAGACTTTGACACTGTCTCCTTGAACTCAACTAGAAACTTTGATTGTTAGAAGAAACAATTTAATTATTTGAGATAAAGCATTAGCCCTTTGAAAGAAAAGCTAACAGTAGAAACAAGACTTTTCAAAGATCTAAGTGCCACATATATGAAAAGATGTTTTTGTCCTCTGCAGTGAAATTGTCGCAACAAAATCTATAGGGCTATCTGAAGCATCTCTGAAGACCAGTTTCTTTCTGAAACATCCGAAATATCTGAAAGTGCAAATGAAAGATGCAATTACTGTTATAAATAATTATTAATTAATAATAAAAAACAAAACCAAACTGAAACAGAAACCAAACAGATAAAACCCTGGTGTCATACTTTAAGCAACTGTTTTTTCCTAATGGAGATAATGGCTAAAAGGGCCTTCAACAGTGTAATTCAAATATACTGTAGCTGATAAAAAGGTGGTACTGATATTTAGAAGAAAAACTTTGAAAGCTTTTGCACCAGTGATCCTGGAGAATAATATCTGTGACTGTCTTTTATTGTATCAAAACTGTATGGAATATTTTCTGGAAGAAATGCATGTCTGAAAAACAAAAATCCAACTATGCCAGTTTTCAAAGTGAAAAAAATTATTTGACTTCTGGGACTGAATATCTTAATTTTGTTTGCTTATTTAGTTTTATAGTACATTGGCTTGTTGGTTTGGGTTTGGTTGCTGAGGTTTTTTTGTGGGTTTGGTTGGTTGGATGTTGTTTGTTGGTTTTGTGGGTTGTTTTTCTGGTTTTGGTTTTGGGGTTTGGTTTTTTTGTTTTGGTTTGTTTGGTTCATTTTGCTTTGGTTTGGCTTGTTGTTTTGGGTTTGTCCCAGTCCAGAGGAGGGTGACTAAAAATGTCTGTCCACAGGACAGCAATTTGTTCTTACATATTTCCATGTTGTGGAATTCAGGTACAAGTGAGACCAGATGCACCAGAACTAAGACTATTTATTAAAGGCTGAAGTGAATGGAACAGAGAAAGAG
>WBNM01019213.1:28673-52748 GCA_013399055.1 Ramphastos sulfuratus | reverse complement strand
GAAAAGCTGCTCATCCCACTGAAAAGTTTCCCTTGGACAAAGTGCTTCTTCCCCGAGCTGCAAGGCTCCTGGCTGTAAAGTGTGGCTTTACTGAAAAGTGCTTCCCTGCCTGCCAAGCCCCTCATGGCTTGCTGGCTCCATTTTTGGCTTTTTCCTATCACGCACTGTGGATCATAATTGCAGTTTCTGGAAGGTTTCCCAAAAGCAGACCAGTACCACTCTGCCTTGTGAGTAGAAATGAATGTTTTCCTAGAGTCTCTGGGGGATTGCCTGTTCCTTATTAGTGGGATATTCACTACTTTGTGGATTCTATCTTTTGCAAAATACTGTTCCTCAACTAGTGTAACCCTTTTCCACACTCTGAAGGCATTTTGCCTTGTAAATAATTTTCATAATTTGTAAATTGTACCTAGAGGACAGGTTTAGAGTAATAAATAATTTGTATTTTTATTAATTCCCTGTATCATGCAGTTATTTATTTAACATATTTTGTAACACTTTTTCACCTTTTAAGGGTTTTGGATATGCTCAGGATAGCAACACCAGCCTGTTTCTGCTGTTATGTCTCCTAAATGTGTGCCTGGTCTTGACCAAAGTAATGCAAATCTTTCCCAAGAATACCCCTTGACGATCTGCCCTGGGGATGGATAATTATGAGGAGCAGGGTATGCAAGAAGAGTATGGGCAAGTGCCCATGATGGTGGTCACCTCTGATGCTTTGGAATTTCACCCCTGAGTAAGTGCAAAATCCTGACAAACTGGTAAAATGTTTGGAAAAAGTATGTTGTCGGCCCAGAAACTCCCTGGAGACACAAATTACTGTGGTGTTTGGGCTTGGCCAATGCTTATTGAGTCCTTCTCAATGCTGTTCAGCATATTCAAGGGGAGGAGGTAGTCTCTGGGCCTTCAGACAGATCCACAGGCTGCACCAGAAAGCCAGCTGTGCCACTATCCTTCACCCCTCTACAGAAAAATTATACAAGGAACATAGCTTGTCCTGCAAAGGATGAGGATGAACAATGACCATCACAAGACCAAGAAGAGCCAGAGATGATCACCTGATCTTTGTCCCTGGGTGAGCTGCAGGACATATGGAAGGACTATGGCTGCCATCCATCTATGGTTGCTGTGGTGCTGTACAGTGGAGCAAATAGTTTGGAATTAAAAGGAAGGGAGTAATAACAAGGTAGTCCGAGAAGAGGTACAAACCCTCAGGCTCTAGGGATGGCTTCTAGCAGGTGTAAGGGATAGGTAGCCCTTCAAGGCAGATATGATAGGTCATCTGGGATGATGGATGACCATGGAGAAAGGCATCCAATACCTGAGGGAACAGATTGTGGTGGAAACTCTCTATAATGACACAAATGACGACCCTCAGAATAAAGACCCAAATGAAGTCATATGTACACCAGCCATGCAGAGAAAGTTTTAACAAAGTGCACCACTGTCATATGCTAGCTCATTAGCAATATCATCCTGGGCCATAAAAGATGGTCGAGGAGCAACAGCGGATGAAATGGTTAACCCTCTCCAGCAATATTAGGGAAGTCTCTCTTCTCATGTACAAGTCTGTGTTCCAGCTGTGGAAGAGCTGTGCTGGAAGGTTGAGCAAATCAAAGACAGTCCTGCTCCCCACCTGTGCAGCTTAGTATTTCAGCAACTAGGTGCAGGTGTCACCCTGTCCATGAAAGACAATCTAGGAAGCATGCACCATGGTGTATCCTCTGGTTTTGCTTACGTCACCATGGGGAGGACATGAAAAAGTATGGCAGAAAGTCCACTTCAGTCCCAGCTGCATGAGTCTGCAAATGGCGAAGAAACTCTTCCCTGAAGAGCACTGCCCTAATTTCCAGTGGAAAATATCCCCAAAAGAGTAGAAGAATTGATACTCTTTCTGAGCTTCCTGAAGTGACCTCCAAAGCCCTCTTAAAATATTTAAGTGATTCAGATCAGGATTAGAGGAGCCTTACCTCTAACCAGGTGGAGGAGCAGGACGATCGGTTCCAAAGTATAAAGCTTTAGTGGATACAAGTGCACAGCTTACTTTGATTCCACCAAACTATGAGGGGGCAGAACCTATGTATANTTGCAGTACTTTGATGACATCATCATGTGGGATGACATAGCAGAAGAAGTTTATGAGAAAGAGAAGAAAATAATCCAGATTTTTCTGAAGGCTGGGTTTGCTGCAAAGCAGAGTAAGGTCAAGGGACCTGCATGAAAGATCCAGTGCCTAGGGATAAAATGTTAAAACGTTGCCAGATTCCAATGGATGTAATTAACAATACTGCATCTATGTCTCCAACCACCAAGGAAACCCAAGCCTGTCTGGGTGTCTTGGGTTTCTGGAGGATGCATATCCCAGACTACAGTCACATTGCAAGCTCTACCAAGTGACTTGGAAGAACAGTTTTCACAGATTTTGTGATGTCACCAGAGGAAATGGAGGCGACATGTGCAGAGGAGGGCCCACCATGCAACATATTGCCAGATAATGAAGAGTGATATGTCTTGTTCACTGATGGGTCCTGTTGCATTGTGGGAAAGCACCAAAAGTGGAATGCATTGCAGAAGCTGCTGAGGGAGAAGGTGAATTGAGTCAGTTCACAGAGGTGAATGCCATCCAACTAGCATTAGATGTTGCTGAGTAAGAAAGATGACCAGTGGTCTGTCTCTATACAGACACATGGATGGTGGCAAATGCTCTGCGGGAGTGGCTACAGCAAAGGAAGGAAAACAACTGGCAGTGCAGAGATCTTGGTAATCAAAGTAAATCATGTGGATGCCCATGTGCTCAAGAGTCAAGACAGTGAGGAACATCAAAACAACCAGCAGGCAGGCCAAGCTGCTAAGACTGAAGTGGCTCAGGTGGATCTGGACTGGTGAATTATTTATAGCTTGGTGGGTTCATCACACCTCAGGCCATCAAGAAAGGGATGTGACATACAGACAGGCTTGAGATTGAAGGATGGACTTAATCATGGACATGACTGCACAGGTTATCCATGAATGTGAAACGTTCCGTAATCAAACAGGCCAATAGGGTAATGTCTCTGTGGTATGAGGGGCGATGGCTGAAACAAACATGGGGAAGCCTGGAAGACTGATTACATCACACTGCCACAAACCCACCAAGGCAAATGCTATGGCTTACAATAGTAGAAGCAAACCGGGGATGTCTGGAAACATATTCGGTGCCCCATGCCACCACTCGGAACACCATCATGGGCCTTGAAAAACAAGTGACATGGCACTCCATAAACGAGCTAGATAATGGAAAAAACCTTCTGAAACAGCCATGTAGACACCTGGGCCAAGGAGCACAGCATCAGCTGCTGGGAAGGTTGAGTGTTAACAGTGGGATACTAAAAGCCATCCTGAGAGCAATGGGAGAGGGGAGTTTTAAAAACTGCAACTCTGGCACAAGCCACTTGACTGGTTAACATCAGAGAATCTACTAATCAGGCTGGCCCTGCCCAGCCCAAACTGCCACATGCTGTAGAAGGAGACAGAGCTCCCACTGCACATGAAAGATACCACAAGGAAAGAAGTCTGAGCAGGTACTGCTTCAAGCAAAGGCAAACCCATCCACAGCATCGCTTTTGCCCAGGGCCCTGTATGCAGCTGGTAGGTGATGCGGGAGGATGGAGAAGTTTGTTTTGTACTGCAAGGTGATGTCATTTTGGGTGAGAACAGACAGTGAATAATGTATGCTGTGTGACGTTAATTGCTGCTAAGCAGGACATAGGTGGTAGAGAATAAGGGGTGGATAATGTATTGATTTTAGCTAGGTGGCTCTGCCAGAAAGGATTGGAGAGGCTGCCCTTCCCCCAGATCCTGCAGTGGCAGAGTGAAGGCCAGGCAGGGGTGTGGCTCTTTTGTGCTTTAGTGTGTGTAGCTCACCTTTTTTCTGTTCTCCTGTGGCTATATATGCCTGTATTTTTGTTTTATTATCTGCAATAGCAGATCTTCCTTATCTCAACTCAGTTTCACCTCTTGGATTCTTTCCTCCTTACCCACCTGGAGGGGAAGAGGTGGGAGGTGAAAACCCCATCCATTGTAAGTGGACTGTCAGGGCTCAGCTGCCTGCTGAGTCAAAACCAGGCCAGTGATAGAAAGAAAAAAAGTAAGATTGTCCATTAAAAAATCTAACCTATTATTATCATCATTTACTAAGTTTTTTTTTAAAGTAATCATTTGAATGGTGACGAACATGTTTAGAAGAATATCACAATTCATTGTAGATTTTCTTATTACTGTGCATCTTAAAATCCTTGGTGTGGCTTTAGTAAATGACAAGCATCAAGTTTAGCTCCCAGTTTCAATACAGGTCTCTGTTGATCGATTGCACAGGTGCTAGCACTCAGTTAACATTTACAAACTAAAAGTAACACATATGACCAAGGCAGAGTAAAGTAACCACAGGAAAACAAGCTTAACACCCTCTATAACTTCACCTATCAAGAGAAGTAGTAGTAACCCACTTCAAGAAATCTTTCGTATCTTTTATTCAAACAAAATCAAGATGCATTTCTAAAGTTTTGCTTTAATATTGGTGCTTAGTTTTACAGTACATTAAAGTCAGTGTAGATTTTGCCTTTTTACTATAGCCTCTGTAAACTCACAATTATATTGCATCATATTAAAGGTTGTGAACCCTCTGCAATCCCCATTAAAACTACTGAATGCAGCAAATTGGAACTGTCATGTTATTATAGGAGGTTAAGAGGCAGTAGACATACTGGGTGTCCAGCCCATTTGATAGGCCCGTTCTAATGTCCTCTTGCAATCCTGTAGTACAGTACTGAAGGTTATATGTGGATACTGCTGCACCAGCTGCTCCACCGTGGCTTCGTTCACCTGAAATTGGAGAAAAGAATCTGTGATATGAAAGAAGTGAATAAAAAGGGCAATATTATGCAGGCAAAATGAATGATTGAGCTTTGGACTCCTGGGAGTATTTGTGGTATTGGGCTTTTCACTGATACTACAGGTTTGGGTGCATTCATCATGAAACAAGCATGTAGAACGTCACATTCTGTTAGAAAATTAAAAAAAAAAAAATAAACAAGACACCTTGATTTTATTGTAAAAGGAGAAGTTTAATATAAAATTCTAGTAAATACTGTTTGATTATTTGTGATTGAAAGCCAACAGGAAAGATAATCGCCATTTGAAAACATCTTTGTTTAGAAAGCTGTGAAAATGTTTAGCAATCTAGTAAGGTATTTGCATTCCATGCCTCACTGTTCTGGCCACTCATCAAGCCTCAAACCTAATTACTCAAAGAAAATCCATCCTGTTCAAAAACGTGCTGCCCAGAGTAACATTTCTATTATGAAACAGAAGCACATGTATTCAAACTCACTCAAGCAGATATAGGTTTGAAATGTAAGATTTTCTTGGATTTGGAAAATGAAAATTAATTACATCTATTAATTAATTTATGGCACAGTTGTGATACTTTTGCACATTGTTAGGTAGTAACTCCACAATCAACCTTAATGAAATTAACTTGCACTGTACGGTAGTTATCAATGCAGTTGCAATGAAAACAAGAGATAAAATGACCAAGTATGGGGAAGATAATGTAAAGTATTCTACACTGCAAGCAGATCAATTTTCCAAGGGTTAGAAGTCCTGCACGTCTTCATCACATCACTGTGCATTTTATTTGAGCCTTCTGGTGCAAGGTTAAAACTGCACAAAGGGTTTTGTGAGGAGCAATGGTGGGATCAGTAATTAAAACATACAAGCTTGCTGGGTCTGGGATGTCCCTCCTAAATCTTAGACATCAAAGGTAGCACCTTTTTTCTTGATTAGGCAAGGCAATCAGACAAGCCTTGGTAAACTTAACACCTTTAAAATTGCAGTGCTGTAAGGGGATTAATTTGTCAATTATTTTTAAGATGATAGAAGTTCATATCACAGAAGACAGCTTTCTTCAGCCTTTAGATAAATAAAGGATTAACCTAAGAACCATAATTTCTAGGTAGCTTTCTTTGAAATCTTTGCTGAACACTTGGGAATTTTAAATTGCATCGATACTACATTTAAATACCACTTAGATCAGTAGGATGTACAATTTTTATCATTGCTTGCCTTTTTTCCAACTGTGTTCCACATTCAAGGCCAAAATAAACAAAACAAAACAAAACAAAACAAACCAACCAAACAAACAAAAAAAGGATTAAAATAATGACTACTACTACAAAGATCCATCTTGGGAAAAATATTTTAAAGCATGGTGACCACAGTATCTAGTAATATTTTTGTCCTTAAGAGACAACAAGCAGCACATCCCTCTGAACAGTGATTGTACCCAGTTCAAGGATAAATGAAAGGGTTTATATTCAGTTCTTCTACACTGATAACAGAAACACTTGATCTTCATTGCGAGCTTCATCTAGCTGAGTCTGACTTGGATAGAAAACTGGTTTAACGTCTCTTCATAGCACAGACTCTTCTCCTTTGGCAAATTACTATGTTACAATAACACCTCCAGTGCTGAAAAACATGAAGTGACTTTTAATAAACCCAAATGAAATCATGGATGGCACAAGTCCTCCAAAATATTTGATATTTATAGCTGCATACATACTTTAAAACTGTCAGCCACACTTCATTAACTGGACAGGAGGAATCTCTTGAAGTAACGGTATTTGATACTTTTTGCCTATTCAAAAAGAGTAAAAAACCTCTTTTCATTGTATTTGTGGTGCAGAGAGCCATGGCAGAATCTATGAAACTACCACAAACTTCTGTTAATGATTAATTTGACCACAACAAAGATGCTTACCACAGACAGCTCCTTATCCTGCTCTTAATAGAAAGCTTAAAAGAAAGAAATGTTTATCTACTGTATACCTACAAGAGTTTATTGTGATTTGACACATACATGTTCAGATTTATTTGTTAGAATACTATGGATAGTACAGTTTTAAAGGCAATATTGTAAGTGAATTTTCTGTTACATAAACCAAGTAAGACAGATTTGTTACAAAGATGATGTCCAAACATAGGAAGGTAAGTAGTGCTCCCCATGTCTACGTGGACATAATCTCCATGTCCTGATGTATTTGACTCAGGACTGAACACATTTAACTAGCCCCAGTCTAGCTAGATAAAGCTAATGTATTTACCATAAGGGTAACTTAAAGAAAATACCAAACCAGGAAATCCTATGTACACAGTTGGACCACAGCAGTTACAGAAAATAATTACTTTGAGTTTAAAAAAATCAAGTTGATTCTCAAGATAGAGGACAACATTATCCTACCATGCTTCATGATAAATTATCAAATACATGTCACTTTTAGCTAGTCGTAAATACCTTTAACCTTAAGAAAGTAGCAGCAAACAGCTATAAATTATTCTGGGCAAAATAAATGCAACATAAAATGACAAAACAGAAGCAGGAGAAAAAGTATCCTATTAGGCAGTGAGATAATCTATATGGAAGAAAATGTGGCGAGTTAAGTCAGAAATGATCACCTATCAGGTTTTGACAGCTTTTCTTTTACCCTCAGCAAGTTTGCAGATGACACCATGGCACAGTCGACTTGCTNGTTGTGGCTGCTCCCTCCCTGGAGGTGTTCAAGGCCAGGTTGGATGAGGCCTTGAGTGACCTGTACTAGTGGGAGGTGTCCCTGCCTATGGCAGGGGGTTGGAACTAGATGATCCTTGAGGTCTCCTTCCAACCTTACCATTCTATGATTCTGTAAGAAAACTCAGGTCAAACACTAAACACTGTAAAACCAGTATTTTTAACTTCCCATAGTATTAAAACTGAACAAGGTACATGACAAGAAAATAGAGAAATCAAAATTTTGTTCTTTGTTAATGAATAAGTAATATCTAAGTCAGCTCCCTTGCCTTTAACAGCAAGATTAAGACTAAAAGAAGTCTTAGGCCTAACTATTTGAACACAAGCTTCTTTCCCTGTGTTAAAATGCAGTCTGGCTGGTGATAAAACAAAAGAATTTTGCCATTCTCAGAATAAATTTCTTATACAAACTGAGCAATTTTCTTTTCTGAGGTTGAACAGTCTTATAAAATAAAAGAACACAAAAAATCTTCACATCTTTATACACTTTAAAATATTTTATTTTTCTCCCACGAAACATTCATTAATCTTAATCTTCTGAGTTGTCAAAAAGAAGACTGCTATCTGAAGATAAACTAGTTAGATTATCTAATACATAATAATTTGAATAGCCCATCAATTATGTATTAACACATAATGAAAGAATGCAGTCCTTGTCACTAGTAGCCAAAATAACAGGACTGTGTAAATCCTGGTCATCAAACAGAAAAAAGAAAACAACAACAAAGATTTGTTAGAAACTTATTTTCACTTGTAGAAATAAAAAACTATTCTGGGCCAAATTAATAGTTTAAATAAAAAACCTAAAGCCAAATCCCACAAAGGAGAAGGTAGATCACAGGACCAAATGATAAAATCTTCTTTTAACTCAATTTTAGCAATAATCTTGGAGTCATAATTTTGAATGCTTTTTCCTTAAAGACATCTAAACACATATCATCTATTTCCCAGGAGAATATACTTCACTTTGTGATAAATGTTATCTGGGGTGGGATCTCCTTATTCTTCTTTCTGATAATAGTGTGCAGAGTATTTATGTATTACCTGCACTAGAGAAAAATGACAACTTTCTCCTGTGATGCTTAGAATTTCATCTGTGAAAGAACAACATGAGTACCCATCTCATCTGTGTGAAGTGGAAGAACATTCACAAAAAGGTTTTTGGACTGTTTCTTTGGAAGATTTTAATCTAACTGTGTTAGGAAAAATAGGAAGTCGGTGCTCAAAACTCCCTTCCTCAGATAACATCATCTACTTAAAGCAGGTAGCTTGAAAAACTCCTTTAGTCCATAAATGATTTTCCTAGAATAAAGTAACTGGTATTTATGAGCTGATTTTTTAAAGTTCAGCAATTTTCAATTAATAAGCTTCTCACACAAAAATATTAATTTGTATTTTTGATCTGGTATGCTAGACTTACTCATCTGGTCTCATTGCAAGTACCTAGTGATTTGGCACCCCACTGCCACAGACCACCATGAGTAATTTCTTTTATGCCATCTTCCACAGCTTCTTGTGGATAATTACAGTACTCTTATTTCATTTACAGATTTGAAAAAAAGGAACTTCTAAAAATATTTAGTTCAAAGGGCAAGGATCTATTTTTCTTTACTTTTTTTCTCCCATTATGTTCCTAGGACAGATCTTACTAAACTCAAGGGAGTCAAATTTTCCTAATCTTGTTAAGATAAATGAGGGATTACAACTGAAGCAGTCAGTCAAACCAAACATTTGTTTTTAATAAGACTGATAGCTTAACTCACAAATATGGAACAAAACTGCAGGTTTAAGAACTTTTCATAAATGTGAGCTTCCCACTTACTTTTACTTAAGTTTGCCTTTGGTTAATACCATGTCCACATATCTAGGACTGGAATACCAAGTGGGACAAAAAAACTTTGAAAAGCTTAGGTGTTAACTAAGAGAACTCCTTTATAATATACTTCTAAGAAGAACTGTAGGTTTGCCTTCTCATTTAAAAAACCTCCTCCTAGAGGTGTATGGAGTGCAGTCTTAAAATTCTGATTTTAAAGCTACAAAATGTGTTGCGTCATTTAGAGCAACACCAAAAGCAGAGTAGAGCCATCACCTAAGATGCAAGTTTTATCCTGCTCTACACAATGAAGAAGTATTCATAATTAATCTAAAAAAGCTTCCTATGTAAAGAAAAGATGCAGGGTAACATTCCATTTACTTGATAAATGGTAATCAAGACATGTAATTTAAAAAATCCAAGTCCCACAAACCTAGGTGCACATGGAAAAATTCCAGACTTGCAAAGCTGGATTAGTGCAAGGTGCAGTGTTANAACTCCCAAACCATCACAAACTTCCTAGAAGAACTTGCCTATGCTCCTCAGTGGTTCGTAACATCATACCAAATTAATTTTTGCATAGCATCTAACCTAATCCTTAGCATAGGTATATGGCTAGCTGATTTTGGACAGTGCTGACATCATGGACACTCTCTTTCTGAGGACAATACAGGTAGGCATTTTCAATTATACAACTTCATTGGTTAGTTATTAATGAAAAATAACAAACCAAGCTGTAATACGGTTAGTCTGCAGTATCTGTGCAGATAGGCATTAATCATACATAGATCTGGAACTTGATTTTATAAAGCTAGTACTTCTAAAGACTTTTAGGGAATTGTTAAGAGTTTGAGGGCTGCCATACAGATGATGCTTGATAACAAAGGTTAACAGGGTGCAAGTACTATCAATACATTTCCACATACACAGAATCACAAGATTAACTTCATACAGAAGAAATGCAAATTGATTTGTTTCAAGAGGACTTTCTTATCACGTCATTGACATTTTTACTTATTGAATGATATTCAGTAAGGGGTATGGAAATTTGTGTGCATTTCTGTCTCAGTATACAAAGTTTAGCATTATATGAATACCAAATTCATATGTAGTGGATGAAGAAATTATTGTTTGCATCCCCAATTATGGATTTTGGACACATTTTATGTTCCAATTTCTCTGCCGTTTTCATAATTAAATACAAAATATACACACTCGGAGCTATTAATAAACCATTTTCTTACAAACTTTCTCTTCTCTAAGCTGTACTTTGCTTCCTCAAGTCAGTGTCTTATAAAAAGTGCACTTACAAAAAGTGCAGTCTGTTTGATTTTTTTTCTGCTATTAGTTGAATGAATTATATTCTCAGGTCGCCCAATTATAACTGTTGCCTGTAGCCATAACAAAATTAAAGATTTCTGGAAACGTTTTGTGTGAAGTGCACTTGATCAGCTAAGGCAGACATATTCCACAGAGTTTCAGTGACTGCCCTCATGCCCAGGGGCAAAACCTTTGTTTAGGACTTTAATAAAATAACGGCACTACCAATATTAGCACAATATCCTGCAGTTCAAATAAAGTCCCTTATGACTTCAGCAAATAATGTATTTTGACTTAATGAATGCTGTTATTAACAAAAAAAAAAAAAAAAAGGGCAAGCATGCAGATGCAACTACCAACACTGTATTTCTGGACTCCTTATTTTTGGAATTGACTAGTACAGTGCTGTTATTACTGTGACATTTGACAACTTAATTGTGTTAAATCTTAGCAATTAATTTTCCACTTATATTTGGAAAGGGGAAGGAGCAGGTAAACAGAAATATCTTTTCCTCTGTGTGAAATGAAATAAACAGAATACAAAGACCTCTGAATATTCAATGGTAGCACTCCTAGAAGGATTTAAAAACCACAGGGTTGCTTGTGGAGTACAGCTTCTTTACAGTTCTTTGCATAAATCTCAAGAGAAAGGTAGAGCCCTAGAGGGATGAAATTAATTTTTGTGGTTGTTTAAAAAGGTGAATGCTACTTCCTTAAACTGCCAGTCTCTGCACAATTGCTGCAGTCATTGCATTACTGCAAACAAAACTGTCTGTTTCAGATATGTATAGATCTGTGCAATCTGTTTCAGATTGCAGTTTTCTAGCAGAAACAAAAGTTCAGGGCTTACTGTCCTAACCATTACTGCCAACAGAACTGATTATTAAAGTCATATAAGTGATAAAGTTTTCATTCTCAATTCTCTTTGTTTATTGCAAGGGTTTATATTTCTATTAAATAAGTGAAACCATTCTAAAAGAGCCTTTCAATTTGTTTGGTTTGCTAATTCTGTTAGTTTCAATCAAATGAACATATGCAAGATTTCGAGGTAAAAATATTACAAATATCCTAAGTATTCCAAATTTATGATGAAATTCTGCATTCCTTTGTTTTTTTTTAAAAAAAAATGCAGTTAATAAAGGCCCTTTCACAGTGAAATGACAACGTTTATTTATATATTGATAAATATTCTTTTGGATAATTTTTCACCTGTTGAATTGATAACATCAAGTATTTCCCTTCCTACATTTTTCTACACTAACAATAAATTGAGTACAGTATTGTAGTACCTGTCAAAATGACTGTGTATGAAACCTGAGAGTGAAATAATTCTCAGATGTTGCCACATGGCAAGAATGACTGCAAGTTTCAGGGGTCAAGGCTTCGAAAAATTCTGATGATAAAAATGATGACTGCTTCATATTGCATTTTTAATAGAATCATAGAATCATAGAATGGTAAGGTTGGAAGGAGACCTCAAGGATCATCTAGTTCCAACCCCCTGCCATAGGCAGGGACACCTCCCACTAGCACAGGTCACTCTAGGCCTCGTCCAACCTGGCCTTGAACACCTCCAGGGAGGGAGCAGCCACAACCTCCCTGGGCAACCTGTTCCAGTGCCTCACCACCCTCACTGTAAAGAACTTCCTCCTAACATCCAGTCTAAATCTTCCCCTCTGCCAGTTTAAACCCATTGACTCTAGTCCTGTCATTACAAGACCTTATAAATAGTCCCTCCCCAGCATTCCTGTAGGCCCCCTTCAGATACTGGAAGGCTACTATAAGGTCTCCTCAAAGCCTTCTCTTCTCCAGGCTGAAGAGCCCCAACTCTCTCAGTCTGTCCTCATAGCAGAGCTGCTCCAGCCCTCTGATCATAGAATGGTAAGGTTGGAAGGGACCTCAAGGATCATAATTTTTGTGGCCCTCCTCTGGACCCACTCCAACACTTCCATGTCCTTCCTAACTTCCATTTTTCCTTACTAGCTGGCCTTATATTCATTTTGAACCGCAGATCAGTACCCCAAGGCCCATCTTTCTATTACGGTATGACACAATCAAGTAGCTGCTTTTTAAAAATAAGGACAGACTCATTAACTCAGGAATTTTCAGCCCTCTGCCACAGATTTGTCACTGAAATATCACCCTGGAAGATAAAAAAATCTTTGGTAAAGAAACGGTTAAACTAGACATATGAAAAGTTCGATTTGTCTAAAGCTTCCTTTTCTGTATTTCAGCAGATGCTTTTGTTGACACACCTAATGGATGTTATCCTAGTTAGCAAGGCAAAAAAAAAAAGAAAAAAAAAAGTCATGTTGAGTTTTTTAAATTGTTGCATTGAAAACCAAAGTGAAAAAAATGCTATTTTTCTTTTGTTGTGGGTTAGCAAGGATATCTGTACCTTCCTTCTAATGGGATTCACAGATTTTATGACTCTGAAATTTTCATTATTCACAGTGAGAAGTATTAATCACAGCTCCTACATTATGCATATAAAACTTCAACAGATACAGTGTATCCTTTTAAATATGCATCAATGCTGCTTGAACAAATTACAATGATGTAAGAGAAAATAAGTGCTATAGAATTTTTCTTAAAGAGAAGGATTGGATATTTGTAGTCCTTTTCAATATCACAAAACCAGGATTTCAAATCTCAGAATGAGTCCCTTAAAATATAAAAGAAGAAATGGTAGCAATTTGTCTGGTTTTTGATCAGGCTAATGATGGTTAGCATTTTTCTGAAGGTGGAAGGCCAATTGCTGTGGTAATTACATTAAAACAAGCCATGGCTCTCTACCCTTGCTGTTCCACTGCTGATTAAGAACAGTTTAGTTGAAAAACGTATTTGAAATGTAAAGATGTATCACTAGACCCAAGATACTGTCAGTCTTTTTCACTTCAGTTACAGACCATCTATGCAAATTAAGAGTTTGTGGATGAAGGGTAAAAATGTTTCCATTCATGCTTANATATATACACACACACAAATTTGAAATCTTCTTTTGCCCTGATCAGGGAAGTTTTTTCACAGGTGAGTGATTTGCAGTTTGGACAGAATATATATTTTCAAATACTTTCAAAGAAGATTCTAGAGAAGGATAAAATGTTAAATTATTTTAAACATCTATTGATTTTCTAAAGCTATTTTATTTTTACATAAGATTAAAATGATTTCTTAACAGATCTTTTTTGGGTTTAGGGATTATCTACTTTCCTTCACCTGTGGTAATATAAAAGAGTTGAGTTTTTTGTCGGTTGTACTGACCATCATTTTCCACACTCTAACATCTAAGTAAAACTATAATAGGAAGTACTTGCTACAACTGATCTGAGAATGTCATCTGGAATAAGCTAGAGCTTTCATAGGTATTTCCGTGAACAGCAACTAGAATTAATTTCTCAAAAAAAGAAACAAAATGAAACAAAATAAAACAAACAAACAAACTCCCGTGAACCCAAAACCAACCAACAACAACAAGAAAAAGTAAAGGGGAAGGAATGAAGGCCATGATGATTTATTAACTGAAGATGTGTATTGATTCACAGCCAACTTTACTGGACTCAATTTAATTTCACTCACACATAGCACCTATGAGATTAACTACCATAAGCAAATGTTATCTAGATCAGTGTAGGGGTAGGAACCTACAGAATTCTCTTCAGAAAAAGAAGCTTGGGAATGTGGATTTGAATCTGCTGTAGATGCGCATCATTTAATGCCTTTAGAATGCAAGTACAGCTCTTCAGAATCCTGATGTCTGTGTTTGTGGCAGAAAAGAAAGTATCATATAACTGTCCACACCTCTCTCACAGTATTTGAAGGATGAATTATACTTAAAAATAAATATTTTCCTAAGCTGTGATAAAAAACAACAATTAAAATATGGTTTGAAGAACAAATATTCATATTCTCTTTTAGCTGTGGACTGAAAGAGATGCACTGAACATAACCCCTGGTTATGGAGACAATTCTGCACTTTTCTTCATATTTATGGAGGTGACAAATCAGAGCTTCAGGGTACCCTGGCAGTACACAAACCATCTGCATGTTCTCACACAACCATGTCAAGTCCCACAAGACAGCCTTGGGTTGCAGCCCACAACAGCACAGCAATCCTGTATGCAGAGAACTGGGAGTCTGTGGTTTTGCTGTGCTGCCAGAGGATTGGAAAGTGGTGACAGGAGGGAACGAAGCCTGGCTCACTGCCCTTGGGAGTGGGGCACAGCATGAATGTAGCTAGTAATACCAGAATGCAAAACAGAAATACTGTATTTTATGCTTTTTCCAATTCCTCTAAAATGCCCTGTTTAGGTCTTAAAGAACTACTGATACTATCTCTTCATGCTTACAAAATAAATGGAGAATCAGAATGGCAACAATTCCTTTTTATGAAAAGCACGATGTCTGCAGTTCCAAGTGTTGGAAGATGTCTGTTCACACCCACACATACATATGCACACAAATACATACTTGACCACTGCTGATATTGTGTACCTTGAGAGGTCAAAAGGGAGAAGAATTTGTGTATGTGTTGACTTTCATATGCAAGCAACTGGGGAACGTTATTGCCTAAAATACAGATACTTTAAAATATTTAGGATCTACTTTCTGAGCCCCTAAATATTTTTGGAGGTCTGGATCACAGACCTCTCAGAAGATGGATACAGAACACTAATGGCATATGTCTCATTGTACCTATGCTATGCAGTGCAGGACCCTGTAAAGCTACTAAACTTCTAAACTTCTCACTGAAATGGAAGGAGTACATTACACTACAATATCTGCATGGTAGTGTCTCACGAGCCTTGCTCAGTGCTAATTTTCCTGGACAGAGTGCTGTACTTGGAAAGTTAAGGTGTTACTAGGATTTATGTCCACATGCTAGGCTGGATGAGGCCTTGAGTGACCTCTTCTAGTGGGAGGTGTCCCTGCCTATGGTGGGGGGTTGGAACTAGATGATCTTTGAGGTCCCTTTCAACCCAACCCATTCTAAGATTCTATGATTCTATGTCCACGCTGCTCTGAACCTTTCCAGTAGTCCATTCAGAGCTTTTTGCAGGCTTCAGACATGACTGTTGTGTAGTGCAGGGAAGGCCAAATTTACCTATGTCATGGAGGTATTACAGAAAATTAAGAAAAAGAGCAGATATTTGTTCTGTAATCTCACCTCTAGTATTTTTACATTGCAAAGAATATTTAGATTTTGTGTATCTAAGCATAAATATATTTTCTAAATCAAAATAATACAAAGACTTCCAGCATTTAATTATTTTTTTAACTTTTTTTTTTCTGTATCTGATTTGTAAACAGTGACTACACTGCTCCTTAGCAACACTTAATGGTTGAAAAAAAATAGTTAAAATGCTTAATAGAAAACGTTCAGTTTAAATATAGGCCCTCATTATGATGAGCTCATCGTAAACCAAGCATTTATTGAGATTTCTCAACACAATGACATTTATTTTAAGGCAAAGATCATATTGCTTCTGTGGTGTGCATGTCAGATGGTAGGAAACATGATAAAAAGAAAGGTCATGGCAAGAATGGGTTGATGAAAAATGAATAATTTGATTATTTTCATGGCGTGGATCAATAATGCTCTGCATCTACTGAAGCACATTGCCTGGAGGCACTCAGATAATCAATGGGATAAAACAGAGCCTTGCAGCCTCTCTGATCTTTCTTGGGAGGACCCTTGACGACTCTAATTTATGTCAACTGCATATCAAAGAAATTCCAAACAGCCTGGGTCATAAAGAGTATTTTAGTGGTAACCATTTGAAGTCTATTTACATAAGTTCCTTATGTAACTGTGTTTAAGTATTTCCCCTATATGTCTGGGAATTCCTAGAAAGGCATAAATGCTACCTAGTACTATCATAACGGTCAGTACCTTAGGAAAGTAAGGGGCAAATCTTCTCTCTCTTCACTGCAAGCTCACAACAGTCCAAAGACAAGAATTTTAGTCAATGTGGCACGTAAATAAACACTTGTGCACCACCAAAGAATTCTCTTTAACAATGTGCCGGACATTGACATTTTTCAGTCTAATAGAGCAGCAACTGGAAAAAATTAGTTCTGCGTGATATCGGGGAGAGACAGTTGAAGCATGATTTTGTACAGTAATTTCTCTGTTTATCTGCAGTGGAAAAAGGGAGCTGGTATCTTATAGCTGCCAAAAATCCATAAGTTGGGGATACTTACTTCATTCTGTCTGTGGAGCTGTTTTTCCCATCAAGGCTTTCCAATCAAGAAAACAATTCCTGGCGGAAGCAGTGGTAGTCCTACTACTGCAGTGCTTGTCTTAACAGCCGTTTTAATTCATTTCTTAACAAGTTTTAGCTACTCTTATGCACGCACACACAAACATACAAACTTGCAGGCAAGCAGTCAGTATTGCTTTTCTGTCTTGAAGCTTTCTCAAAAAAAAAGTTTCTTTTTTCCTTTTGGTAGTTAACTTGAATAACACAAAAGAAGGGGTATAATCCTTTGTAAAGAACTAGGAAAGCTTTAACCAGACATTAGAGGAATATAGATGGTAGTATATAGAGCTTAACTAATGAGTCAGTAAAATTTGTTTTCAGCATCAAGACCACAGATTTTCTATAGTAGCTGAAGACACGATAAAACTGTTGTGCTTCTTGTAACCTTGTTGGTTGTTCAATCTTAGCTAAATCCACAAAATAAATACATGCGTAAAACTGATCATGTGATTCAGGGTCAGATCTAATTCCCAAGGTCAAGTAACCCTTTGAACATTCTCTAAGTGCATAATCTTAGCATGATCCCTCAAGGAGACTCACACACTGTTTTTGTCTGTGGGCTCTTATAAAACACTAATGTTTAGGAGATTAAGTGGAGTCAGATTTAATAGAGCTTCCAAAGTACTCAAGCTCCCCTCAAACTGTAAACTGTCTAAGGCTGGGTTTGCAAAATGTCAGTTCTAACTTTACAACTGACCTGGAAATTATTACTCCTTGCCAGATGAAATACTGAGTTTTGCAAATGTCTCCCTATAAAGCACTGCAATGGATGCAGGATAGGAGGTTTGAGTATGCAGTTTCTTAGCCTAAACCCCTGTGTTTCCACAAGTTAATATGCAACCAGGAATTTGCAATTCTGAGAGGCACGCTTATGATAGGCATTGCAAACTGGACTTCTTGTTCATGGTGACTGGAAAAGGAATAATCCCTGCAGGCATGCCTGAAGAACTGAGATCAGAGATTCTAAACCATACCAATGACTTTCAGCTACTTCTGCTGTATTCCCAGGCCTCTTGAAACCTCTCAACAAAGACTATACACAGGGTGAGGTGAAGCTGGACTGCCTTGCCATCTTTACTAATAGTGCTAAAATGTACAGGCATTCTTAATATACTTCAAGTAGGAAAGCTATCTATAGTTAGACTTTTTTTTTTTCTTAAAGCATTATAGTTTTATTCAAATCTTCATCCTTGTGCTTTCAAAACCATTATATATGAGCAAGGACACAGACACAGAAAATCACTCTGGAAGTAGCAATGTAGTAGTTTCTTTTTTTTTTTTTGTGTTTTTTTGTTGTTGTTGTTGTTTGTGGTTTTTTTTTTGTTTTCTTAATTTTCTTTTAAAAAAATAATCTGTCATAGTAATGACATGACATATCAATGGCTTTTAGCCAAAAGTATTCAAACCCTTAGAGGGCAGATTTTGCATAAAACTTCCATGAACATCTCAGGCTGTGGGTGTAGCCTGTGGGTGCATGCTGAAAATCTGCGTCTACAAAAACTTGTAATACTCTTCTTAGTTCTCCAGATACTTTTTTAGCTAAATAAGTGAATACAGTACACTAAAAAAAGTTACCAATGTAGTGAAAAACTGTTTGTACTGAAGAACATAAAGCTTCCTGCCTCTCTCTCACACGTACAAGGAGATTCACTCTCACATGCACTCAGAAGCAGGCAGAAGCTCACACAAATGCTCCTTACCTGATCACATCTCATCAGCCCCAAGTATCTGAGAGACTTGCTGCTTTGTGCAATTTGGGTGGCTCCATGGTCTGTGATTTCTTTGCACCATCCAACATCCACTGTCTCTATAGTCATGCTGTATCGTCCAATGGCTACCAGAGCTGTAAAGATATTATGGAAATGGTAAGGTATAGTTTGTGGAGATGGTAAGCTCTGTCCTATATATCACACTGAACAACGTTGAAAGCCAATTTTGAGAAGTAGTTGTCATGTACTTTGCAAAAGACTTTTGATTGCAGTGTTTTTAGCTATGAAATAGCTGTCTCTTCAAATTAGGAATACACACATGTGTAAACGCATACAAACATAAACAGATCTTCATATGTATTTTTGTATCAGTCGAGTTAGCAGAGAAAATTCTTACAAATTAACTATTTTTTTTTTTTAGAATGATCAAGAATCAATTAACTCAAAATGAAAAATAACTGATTTTATACTACTAATGCTTTTCTTTCAGCAAAATAATATTGCAAAGATAGCACAGAGGAATACAGGACAATCTCTTTGTCGATAAAACAAACGGTTTTAGAAATCCCTGCAGGTATCTTGTGCCATATATTTTATAAATATCGTCTAAAATTGAAATTGTTTTCTGTTGTTCACATTGATGTAATGACAACAATATGACTCATTTTAATGTTTTCTTCACAACTTTTCCAATAAAAAAAATTAAAAGGCCAGGAGGAATTAGAAAAAAAATTTGAGTCTTTTTAAGAGGTAAAGAAAGAAGATCTGGAAGTCCTTGAAGGACTGAAAAACGAGAGGTAGGAGAAACTATGAGGCATTTGAACAGGCTGGGAAAGTTTTTTCATCACATGACTGATATGAAAAGACAGAAAGGATAAAAGTCACTAACACCCTAGTCACCATGGGCTAGAACACCTCTAAGGAAATACAGGCTTGAAAACTGTCAGTAATAGGATATTTTCAAGAAAACAAACAGTTTTATAAGATGCTGCAGGTGTCTTATGTAATGCATTTTGTAAGAGAAATGAGCAACACTCTTCAGCAGCTAAAATATCAGAGAAATTTTATCCAATGTTTCTGGTTAAGAAGTTGGTCATCTTCATGTACCCACAGGGTAGTGTGTTCATAGATTTTAACTCTAGTTAGAATGTAGGTGCTGAAAAGAAAAGTGAATGACTGACTTACTCCAAATAACACAACTATCTTTAAAGGGATGATTTTTCAGCATCTCTGGGCCAGTTTCGTTCATGCTACAGAACTTACTGCCAGAAAAGAAAAAAAACTCAGCTACAGAACTTACTGCCAGAAGAGAAAAAAACCCCAAGGGAGCTATGAAGAGCTGGTAGCTCTTGATATGCCAGATGTCAGTGTTACCTAATCAGGGTGTAGCTGAGATTTAGAAGCAGAAAGAATCCACCCGACCTTGCAGCAGCTCTGCAAAGACCTGTACTGATGGCAAACAACAGTAAGGATGTTTGATAATTTGTGAGGATTTAGGTGGATATGACTTGCAAACAAAATCAGCCAAAAGAGGCTTAGAAGCTGCCAAAGGTGCAGTAGTACATAATTATCTTACAGTAGCTCACCAAGAAGAGCAATGATAACTAGATTTTGTAACTGACATAATCAACTTATGATGCAATCATCTATGTATTTTCATTATAGTTCTATTGATTTTTGCAGGATAATATCAACTTTCTGTTCTCCTCCCACTACACCCCTTAAAAACAGTCAATTTTGCAAATACATATATGTGGGTATAGCAGAACATAATCTTTATGTTTTTTACAGTCTTTTAAAAATACCACTTTAATTAAAAAGTATAAAAAGGAAGTCAGAAGCTTTCTGCATGTATTCTGCAATACCAAAAAACACAGGAATGACATATTAAATTAACTCCACACAAAATGCTATAGACTGGAAGTAGTGAAGGAATATTAAAAGCCTACCATTACATTAGAATACTGCCAGTTAAACAAAATTTCAAATACTGTTTGTATTTGAATATTTTGGACAATTTTTGTAACATTACGATTTGTCATTTTCAATGTTTCATGTAAAACTGATAAAAAGAAGAAAATTAACAGAGAATACTTTAATGGATGTGACATAAAAGATCACCAGGCTCACATTGGTGAAGAATTCTCCTAATGAAAGCACAATTCCTGCAAATTCCCACACAAGACATAGATTAGAGATGGGGAGATGCTGTTGAAAGACCCAAAAAGGATGTTATGCTGTGTGCACCTTGAGTACTGTGTCCAGTTCTGGGCCACTCAATTTAAGAAGGACATTGAGGTACTTGAACTTGTCCAGAGAAGGGCAACGAGGCTGGTGAGAGGCCTCGAGCACAAGCCCTATGAGGAGAGGCTGAGGGAGCTGGGATTGTTTAGCCTGGAGAAGAGGAGGCTCAGGGGAGACCTTCTTGCTGTCTACAACTACCTGAAGGGTGGTTGTGGCCAGGAGGAGGTTGCTTTCTTCTCTCAGGCAACCAGCACCAGAACAAGAGGACACAGTCTCAAGCTGTGCCAGGGGAAGTTTAGGCTGGAGGTGAGGAGAAAGTTCTTCACTGAGAGAGTCATTCCCCACTGGAATGGGCTGCCCAGGGAGGTGGTGGAGTCACCGTCCCTGGAGGTGTTCAAGGCAGGTTTGGACGTGGCACTTGGTGCCATGGTCTAGTCTTGAGGTCTGTGGTAATGGGTTGGACTTGATGATCTTTGAGGTCTCTTCCAACCTTGCTGATACTGTGATACTGTGATACTGTGAAGACTAAAATATAACCTTAGTATCATTACTCCAAGAAGCTGCCCTGAATGTGGCGAAAAGATGGCTTACAATGTGAAAATTCATGCAGGCACCTTCCCAACAAGATATTAAGCAAACCTGAAGAATAAAATATTCTCTGTCTTATTAATATATACTACTTTATAGCAGAATGTTCATAGAAAACCACTGTATAATAAAATGTAATTTAAACCATCAGTTCATTGCTCAGTATGTTACTTCTTGTATTTTGGTATTTTTGCAGGCAAAGCATTTTATTTCTAGAGTAGGACTGTGACTAGATCTAAGTGTAATGGATTTTTTCATATAAAAACATTTTCACTTTTTACATAATGGGAAAAACATTAATAATTATTGAAATATTAACAAAACAATTATAAAATAGCAGATCATGAAGTGTCTCTACAAAAACTGGTCTTCACTGCTTGTCTCCTAAACCAGCCATTTGTTATTAGCTTTATTTTTCCGAATTATTAGGAGAATGAAAAAAAGGTCACCTCTAGGATTTGGAAAACATAAGTAAGTTCCCATAAATCAAAGTGTACACGTGTGATTTTTGAACTATATTGTCATTACAAGATTCTGTCCATTGTCAGAAAAGCCAGAACACAACTGTAAAGAGACAAAAACCACCATGTTTTTTTTGATACAAGTAACAATACTTACACGAAGAATATGAGAACAGGAAAAAATCAATCTTAAGATGCTATGTACCAATATGATACATAAGGAAAAGGAACAAAAATGAAAAAAAAAAAATCCACCTGTGACGTTTGGGGAGCAGGGCTTTATGAGTGAGCACGTTTTGCAGTTCAGAAGCATCAGACTGACTTTCAGACAACTGTTAACTTGTTGTCTTTATCTGTGCTCTACATTCGTGTACATACAAATAATTGAAATAAATGTCATGCTTTGGTGAATCTGTGTGTCTGATCTGTGCATTGGAATCATAAAATCATAGAATAGTAAGGTTGGAAGGGACCTCAAGGATCATCCAGTTCCAACCCCCTGCCATAGGCAGGGACACCTCCCACTAGTACAGGTTACTCAAGGCCTCTTCCAACCTGGCCTTGAACACCTCCAGGGAGGGAGCAGCCACAACCTCCCTGGGCAACCTGTGCCAGTGCCTCACCACCCTCACTGTAAAGAACTTCCTCCTAACATTTAGTCTAAATCTTCCCTCTGCCAGTTTAAACCCACTGCCTCGAGCTCTGTCATTGCAAGACCTTGTAAAGAGTCCCTCCCCGGCCTTTCTGTAGGCCCCCTTCAGACATTGGAAGACTACTATAAGGTCTCCTGGAAGCCTTCTCTTCTCCAGGCTGAAGAGCCCCAACTCTTGTAGCCTGTCCTCATAGGAGAGCTGCTCCAGCCCTCTGATCATCTTCGTGGATCACATTAGGTAGGTGTTAGGCTAAACCACTTCTAAGGTATATTTTACATTAGGGACTGATGAACAGACAGCACTTTTGTCTGGCTGGTCTTTCCCCTTGCAGCATTATTCACCACTGTCTCAAGCCTAACCCATTCCTACAGAGCCACAAGAAGCTGTGTGCACATATTTGATTTTCTGTTCAGCAGTATTAAATAATTGGGTATTCTCTAATACATAAGAAAAATTGAGAACGTTTTTCTAATTTAATAACAAATGCCACTAGAAATCAATTGCTGCATTACAGATGGCTGAACATCTACATTATTCTGACATATGGTAGTAGAAATATATTTACTTTGTACTTTGCAGCTTTTTGTCCCCAGATTAGTGGATACTTTTCTGGAAAGCCAAATAATTTAACCAGTCTTTACAACGTTACACTATTGTCATGGATTGCAAC
Source organism: Ramphastos sulfuratus (assembly GCA_013399055.1). Classification (NCBI taxonomy): domain Eukaryota; kingdom Metazoa; phylum Chordata; class Aves; order Piciformes; family Ramphastidae; genus Ramphastos; species Ramphastos sulfuratus. The sequence goes on along the minus strand of WBNM01019213.1, from coordinate 29,421 downwards.
AGTTCATCTATCAAACACATAAAGTTTATACCATTTAAAAACACCAATTACTGTACCTAAGTTTATGGGGCCAGATCAGTTACATCCAAGAGTGCCAAAGGAGTCGGTGGATGTGCTTACCAAGCTGCTCTTCATTACCCACCAGCAGTCCTGGCTGACCCAGAAGGTCCCAATGGACTGGAGATTAGCAAACGTCACACCCATTTACAAGAAGGGCTGGAAGGAGGCTCTAGGGAACTTTAGACCCGTCTGCCTGATCTTGGTGCCAGAGAAGGTCACGGAACAAATCACCTTGAGTGCCATAACATGGCATTTACAGGCCCAGTGACCACAGGGTCATGAAGGGCAGGCCCTGCTTATTGAACCTTATCTCCTTCTATGACAAGGTGACCCGTTTGGTGGATGAGGGAAAGGCTGTGGATGTGGTTTACCCGGATTTCAGCAAAGCTCTTGATATGGTTCCCCACAGCCTCCTCAAGAAAAACTGTTTGCCCAAGGGCTGGACAGGCATAACCTCTGCTGGATCAAACACTGGCTGGATGGCTGGGCCCAAACAGTGATAGTGAGTGGAGTTAAATCCAGTTGGCAGCACTGAGCCCCAGGTGACTCTCATATCTTTATCAGTGATCTTGACAAGCAGATTGAGAGGACCCCCAGTAAGCTGGCAGATGACACCAAGTTAGGCGGGACTGTTGATGTGCTGGAGTGCAGGAAGGCTTTTCAGAGGGACCTGAACAGGCTGGATCAA
>WBNM01019213.1:7958-18044 GCA_013399055.1 Ramphastos sulfuratus | reverse complement strand
CTTTTTACTTCCTTTGCCAGTTTCAGTTCCAAGAGGGCTTTGGCCTTCCTTGTTGCCTTCCTACATGCCCTGACAACTTCTCTATAGTTCTCCCAAGCGACAAATTCCTTCTTCCATGAATTGTAAGCTTCTTTCTTCCCTGAGATTTCCTTCAGGAGCTCCTAGCTCAGCCATGCAGGTCTCCTAGTGCATCTACCCAATTTTTAACTCAGGGAAACACACCTAGCTTGGGCTAGGAGAAAGTGGTCTTTAAAAATGAACCAACTTTCTTGGGCTCCTTTACCCTCTAGAGCCTTAGCCCATGGGATTTCTGCAAGCATGTCTCTGAGGAGCACAAAGTTAGCTCTGCAGAAGTCCAGGGCTGTAACTCTACTTGTTGGTCTGCTTCTACCTTGTATAATACTAAACTCCACTATGTCATGATCACTCTCCCCAAGGCTGTTTATGACAAATCTATGAAATCTACATTTGGGACTTCTAGAAAATCCTTTGTTCCACTTCATCACAGGAAAAGTCTTTCCCTTCAATAGTGTGTCATTCAGACAAATCAGTCCAAAATCTTGCCTTGTCTTCCCTAAGAACAATCTTTGTTGAAGCAGTCTGTTCTATTAGCAGGCAAAATTCCTAAAAAATCAAGTAAATTTTAGGTCATGGAAAGGGTTCAAACGTTCAACCATTATCCAAAAGAAGTATTGGTATTGGCAATTTGTAGCACATCTGCAGCAGTTTTGAAGTCTGTTCTTGATAGGTAAGCACTCACATACTTGCTGCTTTCTGCTGAAAGAGTAATTCCTTTCAATATTATTTACACATTTGAGAAATAGTTTTAGAATTTTATGGGGAAGAACACAGTCAGTCAGTTTCTATTTTGCAATGCAGAAGGGTAAGCAGTTGCAGTGTTAGCATAATAGTGACTATGAAAGTGGAATCCAAGCTGCTACTAATTGAAATTTCCAGATACATGATCTCAGCAGATAACTTCAGTCTTCTCTGGCTTGTCCTGAGACAGTCCCATTTATAGAGATCACATTGCTCTATGTACTTGCTTGTATGGTTTACAAGGCCCTAGTCCTCACCAAAAATTCTGGGTCAAGAAGTTCCCAAGGTATGACTGTATAAAGGCCATTTTCTTGTGGGAGATATGTTGATTAACATTTTCCAAACCTATTTCTCAATCCAAAACCATTACTATTTAGTTGATTTACACGTTCAGAAAAACGACTGACCAGGAATGGAGGAGACCAAAGTCAATATAATGCAATTTAAACTCAAATCCATAGTTCCTCTTTTCTTCAACAGTAAGAGCAGAAATAGTAAGACAAACTTCTGTCAGGGAGTTAAAAGGGTGTTTTTCCCTCTTTCTCTGCTAGCCATAAGCTTCCATGAACATTACTCAGAAATACCAGCAGTGCTGCTACAGATAATTTTCAACACCCAATACACCATTGTGCATGTGGTGTGAAAAAATAATTCTGATCCTCATGATAGATCAATATCTCTGCTTTTCTCAGCTGTGAGCATCACTTTTATTCTGGATGTCCTTTGGTCTACTATATTGCAGATAATATGTCCCCAAACTTGAAAGGGGCTTTTACCACATTTTGTTGTTATTGCTTTTTGCCTCACTAACTCTGTCTTCAATCATACTGACAGTAATTGTTTTTTGGTTTTTTTTTAAAAAAAAAAAATAAAAATTGAACATTTTTTCATCCAAAACACCATTTGTGCCAAAAGTCTGTTTTTACTGTTTTAACACCTATCCCTTGGACTAAAACCTTTTGGTAGTTAAAAAAAGCATGATGTTGAATAGAACCTACCTTGTAAAATCACTTACTAGCTAGGACATCAGCCAGGGCACTGCTAGATAACAGTATCTTCTGGCAAGTCTGCATGGGATAGACTTCTTCATATTTCCTGTCAATTCTGTCTGTCACACATTTTTTTTTTCAGCCCTTTCATTGCTCAGAGTTGCACTCAAGAACATCCTAACTCCTAATGCGTTACATAATCACAAAAACTAAGTGCTTTGTTTGTAAACTGAATAGTAAAATTCATCATGAAATTAAACTCAAAAGAATCCTCAAACACGAAAGAACAATGAGCATATACTATTACCTACTGATTTATTTCCAGTGAAAGTACCAATAAAATTAGAATAATTAGAAATTGTTCATATGCCTGCTTTTTAATTTGCTTTGGCAAACAAATCACATCCACAAATTCCTTACGTTGCAGAATCGCACAGGAAATAAGATGCTAGTACTATATACACTTTAGAGGTGTATGGAATACTTATCTTGTAAGAATGGTAAACTGAACAGAAGCCATAATCCTCTGTCACTGCACTCTACAACACAGCTACATTAAAAATTCAGGAAACTGAAGCTGCTTCACTAAAATAAGCCTTATCTTGGAGGGATAAAAAAAAATATTTATTCACATACAGAAAAATTTCATGCATGTACAGCAGTTAATACTTTCACTATTGGTGGGAGATGCTAAGTCCATTATAGTTGATGGTTTTCATTTACCCACTGATCTTTTTTGCCACCTAACTGAAGGAAGCAGAAGAAATCTGTGTGGTTTTTTTTTTCTCTCTGTTGCTGTTCAAAGGATAACAGATCCATGACAAATGATAGAGGGAAAAAGAAAAAAAAAAAAAAGATAGAGAGAAAAGATTAAAGCCAGTTGGAGGTTTTGAGATGAAAAAGTTTTCTCCTCTTCTATTTTCCAGGCCAAAGTCACTACCAAAGCCTCTAAGAAGACTGAAAACTCCAACAAATTAAATCTTCAAGCTGCAAGAATTCTTCAGTCTTCTAAACTTTAGTGCAAGTGATGAAGAAGACACTTTTCATGGTAAAAACCTCCAGCTCAGCCATCTAATCATTTTCTTTATGAGGGAGTGCATTTCTTAAAGAATGACATGATCATATATCATTAATATAACTTACATTCCTTTACTAAAAATCTTTCACTAATATGACGAGTTAGGAATTTAGTCTTAAATTGTAATTGCAGGTACATCACTAAGTCATTGTGCCTCTTCATTGGAGCCCCCAGCACAGGAAGGACATGGAAGTGTTGGAGTGGGTACAAAGGAGGGCCACGAAGATGATCAGAGGGCTGCAGCAGCCCTCCTATGAGGACAGACTGAGAGAGTTGAGACTCTTCGGTCTGGAGAAGAGAAGGCTTCGAGAAGACCTTAGAGTAGCCTTCCAGTATCTGAAGGGGGCCTACAGGAAGGCTGGGGAGGGACTATTTACAAGGTCTTGTAATGACAGTTTAAACTGGCAGAGGAAGATTTAGACTGGATGTTAGGAGGAAGTTCTTTCCAGTGAGGGTGGTGAGACACTGGAACAGGTTGCCCAGGGAGGCTGTGGCTGCTCCCTCCCTGGAGGTGTTCAAGGCTGGAGGCTGGATGAGGTCTTGAGTAACCTGTACTAGTGGGAGGTGTCCCTGCCTATGGCAGGGGGTTTGAACTAAATGATCCTTGAGGTCCCTTCCAACCTATTCTATGATTCATCTAAGAATTCACTTCATTTTCTATGCAAATCAATTTGTTTTAAATAAGTGCAGGATAACTGCCTCACTTACCACAGGAGAGAAACACAAGTTCATTTAGTGCACTTTAAGAGCAAGGTCAAGATGTTCACAGTCAAGAAATGTTTATGCTATCTCTGGAAATGAAGATCCATGAAACTGGCCTGCCAAAGGGCTGAAAGAAGGAGGAGTTTTGTGCCTAAAACTAACGAAGCAAGGCTAAAACAACAAAACTATGCAGCTTCAAAACAGATTTCAAAGGCCAGGCTGCCCAAGAGAAGATCTTTGCCTAATTAACTGCAATTTTAACATGAAAGTTGACACCCCTCACTATGACAATGAGCCAAACTGAGTATATGCTAAACACATGTAACATGCTCTGTTACTCAACTCTCCACTCAAATAATTCTAAACATCACCTAGAAGGCATAGGCATCTGGGACTGGGTATTAAAAAAAAAAAACCCACACAAGGGGAACACCTCTTTGTGGGGAGAAACAGTGGATTTAGCATAGATAAGGATGGGTGACAGGCTGTCCTCCTTTTCATCTAACAAAGATAGGGATGCCTTCTTGGTAAGAACTGTGCCTTCAACACACAGCTTAACTACTGTTGCTTTTCTATTATATATCGTGCTATGGCAAAGGTTTGTCTCTCTGATTTTGTTACTCAGGACTTACTAACTTAAGCTCAATCNACTAAATGATCCTTGAGGTCCCTTCCAACCTTACCATTCTATGATTCTATGATTAAGCACTTCCAGTAAGAGTCCTGGGACTCTGAGACCTGGTGGCATTGGGATCTTACCTGTAACATGACAACAAATATTCCCTTTCTGGGATGTCTATGTAAATTTGAAGCAACCTTTCCTCCTATCCATACCCCCCAAAAGCTAAATAATACAAGATAAATACTGTTTTCTTGGCAAAAAATACATGACTTTTAAGAACAGTAGATGAATTAAAAAGAGACAAGTCAAAACTATGTCATAAATGTACATTCTCTGCAAGTACTGACAAATAGTACAGCAAGCAACAGTTGTTTAATGACTTTGATCATGTTCAAGTATATTTTGTTGTACATCAAGTTATATGTTTGCACCAATTTTAAACTCAGTGAAGGAGAAACAGAAGTCTGAATTATACCAGGTACTAATTCCTTTCACCTTTCTAATAGCTGGAGGTAACAGCCTACTAAACAGAAAATAGTACAGACAAGATGATTGTATTTTTTTTTAAAAACAGTTACTGTAAATCTGGCACCAAAAAAATAAATAATGCTTGTAATGGAAAGCTGTCTGGCATTTTTCAAATGCAATAAAAAAAATCTGTATTTCTGTAATATCACCCAATTTAGGGCTGTGTGATTTGGCTTGGAGAGAAAGAATGCAGACTACCTGTTTGTTGTTACAATGCAGTGGTTTTCAAAGAGTGATGTGTGTGGGCATCTGAAGGCTCCATGAAGACTCAAATATGACATACTGTCATCTAAGTATTTCCAAAACTTCCACATTTCCAAAAGAAAAGTTTTAGAGATCCACAAATTAAAGGCTCAACACCACTATTATGACATTTGATGTAGGTATATTTAAAAGAAAAGGGGCATTTGTATTTTGTCTAAATGCATGAGAGGCCTGGAAGGCTTTGTTAACAATTTTACTGTCACATTTAAAGCAGCAGATACACCACACTGTACGTAACAAAGAGGCTTATTTTCAAACAAAAGCACACACATATAAATGTAATATCAAATTTGCATTGACACCTTCAGAAATATTAGCAATGCACTCAAAGAATCATTTGCTTCATCATTTGGCTCAAAATTTCTAAAAATTTGAAAGAAACACTCCCTTCCCTCAAGTCTTCTATAGACACCCACTCCTTCTTGGAAGAGACTCAAAAGAAAGATAAAATTGTGAACACTACACTTAGAAAGACAGACACTCTATGGTTCATTGGGAGATTAAAGTCCAAGATGATGAACCACTGAATGATATCATCAGTCTTTCACAATGAGATACTATAGTATAGTCTGTTCTAGTGGCTGGAAGTCAGCTATTGAACTAAATTTAACTTATAGGCCAAAACATGCCTAGAGAAATTATCTGGAACAAGATCATACAAAGTCTTTCAGTAAAGTCAACATCTTGAATGCAGTCAAAAAATACCCAGAAAATAGATCACGCTCTGGAGTACAAACCAAAAAATTCTGCAGAGAATCCACTGATGCCAGAGGCAGCAATATTCCATTCCAGCCATAACATTATAGGTTTCAGACATAGTTTCATGAAGTGCACATTGCCTTACTATGCTCTCAAGTTAGCAATGAAGGATAGCCTGGAAATAAAGATGGAAGTCTCCTTGCCAAACATAATTCCTGCAATTTTACTCCTTTTTAATAATTTCAAAGTAGAGAACAACTGAAAAGTTCTCATATAAGAAATGCTTTATCAGCAAATACAAGTATTACCTGGTATAAAATAAGTTGTCTGAGGACTTTTCTATACTAGCAATTTTTCCCCCAAAAGATTACTTTTACATAACATGATAGCTGTGTAGGCTGCCTTCTTCAATATCTCTGTCCTTATCAGACACCTGAATTCTGAAGAAATTTGTTCCTTTGCTTTGTAATTTTGCCTTCATTGTAATTGTTTGGGTTGCATTACAAACCAAAATGCAAGTCTCTTCCCTGCTGACAAAACAAAAACACTGGAAGACCTTAAAGAGGTGAGTGTATTAATTGCAGAAGAGTTACTTTATTATGTTAACCACTCCTTGGATGTCAGTGAAAAACACACAGAGACTTATGTCTGTTACCTGTTATTCGAAACACCTCAGATGTAAAACACTATTTGGAGTAAAAACCCCAGCTATTTAAGCCTTATGTTAATGAGTTTGCTGCTCCATTTTAGAAAACACAGTCATGTAGGCAAAATGTTTTTAATGAGTTCTGTTAAAAGAAATAATTTCTTAAAGGAACGGGTATCCTACACTGGAATACTTCAGAGCCATTTTTCAGAAATTAAATGCGTATAATAACCTTCTCTAAATCAACTGAATTGCTCACCAGTTCAGATCAATACTACACATACAACTCAAAATGTACCTCAAACAGCAATAAACTTGTTCCTGAGGCATATTTAGTGTTTGCTGTGGCTAAATGTTTTAACAGTCATCTGTGCATGATGGAAGATTTTGTTGTAACTCTAAAGCCATGGAAATTGCTGCACAGCTACCAGGAACTGTACAGTCCTAGAGGACAGCAAGTTCACCATGGGACAACAATGTGCCCTTATGGCCAGGAGGGCCAATGGTACCCTGGGATGCATCAGGAAAATGGTGTCCAGCAGGTCTAGGGAGGCTCTTCTCCCCACACCTGGAACACTGTGTCCAGTTTAGGGCTCCCTGCCTCAAGAGAGACAGATTTGCTGGAGAGTCATGAGGATGATTAGAGCATTCGAGCATCTCACCTATGAAGAGAGACTGAGAGACCAGGGGCTGTTTAGTTTGGAGAAGACTGAGAGGAGATTTCATCATCGTGTATAAATATCTGAGGGATGGTTGTCAAGTGGATGGGCCCAATCTCTTTTTGGTGGTGTGCAGTAATAAGACAAGGAACAATAAATACAAACTTGAACACAGAAGGTTTCGGCTCAACATGAGGAAAAACTTCTTCACAATGAGGTTGAGGGAGCACTGGAACAGGCTGCCCAAGAGGGTTGTGGAGTCTCCTTCTCTGGAGGCTTTCGAAACCCACCAGGTGCAGACTACCCCAGGTGATCCTGCTTGGCAGAGTGTTTGGACTTGATGTTTTCTGGAGGTCCCTTCCAACCTCTAACATTTTGTGATTCTGTGAAGTTCCTTCTGTGATGGAAAAGATGCTTGCAGTTCCACAGGGTCCAAGCATAGGTTTCACAATATTTCTCACATGTCCACATTTGTATTAAGTATTTGGACAATGTTAATTTCTCTAGAACATACATTCACTATCAAAAGATTATGAAAGTTCAGATGAAAGACCTCTGCACCAATTCACAAGCTCTATTTCTACAGGAATTGTAAGCTGTATAGAGTAATGAATTCATTCATTTTTGAATTCTAAAAGTGAGACTACAGTCAGAAAAAACTTCACACATAATCTAGCAAAAGTGAGTTGACCACGATGTTAGGATAGAAATATACAAATGAGTATAGATAACTACGTTTGCCTTAATCATCTGCTTTTTTAATATATATTTGTCCCTGAACTAGGTAGACCAAATACTATTGGAAAGATAGCAGTGGAAAAATAACTTAGTATGATTTTGTAGCCTTTCACCTCACTGAGATGATGTTTCCTAATGCAAAACAATGACAAGATTTGTCGCCTTTATTTGGGTTTAGCAAATGTAAAATATGATTTTATTTATTAGTTCAGAAAAGTCACACAGAGAATTTCTTTGCCATGTGGGAAATATTTTAATTCTAAAGTAAATTAACAGCTTAGAATGAATTTCTGAACTCCAATTAATAATAGCTGTTACTTTCAGCACTACAGGAGCAATTTGAACCAGCTTGCTTCAAGCAAATCATGAGAAATTTTTCATGTCTTTAAGATTTTTGTTCTCAGTCACATCTACAGCCCATTTTCCACACACACTGAAGACAGTATCTTACTACAGCAGCAAGGGTACACTATAATATGCATTATTAGTCACTGACCTAACATGTCATAATCTGAAGTTCATTCATTTCAAAGGTACTATCCTCCTGGTTTTCACCACCAAGGACCTGGACCATTAAATACTATATTTCTATCAACTATTATCTCATCAGGAAAGCCTACTCATGACAGATTGTAGAGTATTACTCATTACTGACAAGTAAAATATATATAAATCAGTGTTTCCTTCCTGAGCAACTACTGCCATTAAAAGACTCCTCACTGTGCTTCAGGTGTATCATATCAATGCAGATTCTTAAGCCAGCAAAATGTGAAGGTTTGAACAAAAAATTTCCAGGGGGATTGCAACAAACGAATAATGAAACTGGGAAAACCAAGCAAACAAACAAACAAACAAACAAACAGTTATAGAAAATACCATTTGAGAAAACTTTTTAGGCTTCCTGAAAAAGATGATCCAGCTTTCAGGGTATTGTGAACAGTCAGATGCTGGAACTTGGAAAAAACATTTTACCACTTGGCCAGGTATCCTAATGCATCAGGCACCACTCACATCAATTCATTGAAGTGACTTCCAAAAGGGCAGTGAAAACAAAGGCAAAAAGATTCTCTGGTAAAAATAAAATAATCACCCTTACACCTTGTATTAGACTGTATAGATCACATATTGACTAGATCACCTGGAAACCTGTTTAATCAGGTGAATCAAAATGAAGCTGACCCAAAGTGAAGCTAACAGAAAATACTAATGAAAAACAGTAGCTCCCTTGAAAACAATTTGGCAGTTCTCATTAGACACACTTTGCCGATTTATTCCTGAAATTCACTGCTTTTCATCAAGATCCTGATTTTTCAAGACCTTCCTACATACAAAACCATAACCTTAAGATGAGACACTGCACTTAAAAATGGAAAATAGTTTTAGTATCTCCACAACTGAATAGGTATCTCATAGAATTTATTTTAAAACAGATTAAAAATTATGCTTTTTTTTTGCATAATTATTTTCTGACTATAAATGAGACATCCACACATGCAGTTTTTCCTGTGTGTCAGATGATATATCATTTCTTTATCCTATATTGTTCAGCAAAACGCTGAAATGGAAGTTTTTCCTTATTGGAGAATTAAAATCTAAATGTAAAATACATGCAGATTAAATCAAACTATGCTATTCAAACAAGATTTTTGAGGAATAGGTATGTTCTCTATAAAATACCTTCCACAGATTAGAAAAACCATAATCTCATTAAATAATATATTCTTCTTTTATCCTGGTTTTTCCCCCCCCCCCCAATCTGACTGCTTTAGTTGCAAATTTGGGGATTAGAGTCAAATAATCACATTAGTATTAGATTTCAATAGGTTATTTCGTTAACTTGTCTCTTTTTAATTTTTTTTTTTCTCTTTCATCTTCATATTTTATGAATATATGTTGACAGAGACAGAAATGGAGGGAGAGGAAGAAAAACAAATGTAACATTCAGTGAAAAAAAGGATGAAAAATGTAACTTGTGAAATGTCTCTTTAGGCCAGCTGATTGCAGGGTAACTACTGAAAAGCTGATACACACACTTTTATTTATATCTAGTCAAAAGCTAGATGATGTCGAAGAATCAGGATGAAGCTGATTTTCCTCTTGTATATGTGCATAGGTTTTGATTATAGGCTTTTTCCTCAACTGATGAACTGTTGCATGGAGTTCTGAATATCACTTTACAAAAATAGTGCTATGTTCCAGGTCAGTATCTCTCCAATAGTCAGCTATATAGTTGACACACTTTTTTTTTTTTTTTTTTCAGAATAATATGATAAAGTTCTTTTTTTTTTTTTCAGAGGGATTTTGGAAGTCTCTTCCAGGAAGAATAACTAAAAAAAAAAAAA
>WBNM01019210.1:75329-88368 GCA_013399055.1 Ramphastos sulfuratus | reverse complement strand
TCCTCATAGCTCTCTGTTGGACATTCTCCAGTAGATCCCACTCTCTCTTGAACTGGGGAGCCCAGCTGGATGCAATATTCCAGGGGCCTCCCTAGGGCAGAGTAAAGTGGGAGAGGAACCTCCCTTGAGCTGCTGGCCATACTCTCCTTAATGCACTCAAAGCAAGAGAAGTTTCCTAGAGCAAAGGCCCCAGTTTATGCCCATCTACAAAGTAAGGCAGACTAGAACATTAAAAAGCAAGGTGTGTTTTGTTTCTTTACCTCTTGAAGATAACAATTCCAGCTTCTTTTAGTGCCAGCACAGTTTACAGGCTTCTTGAAGCACTGAGCCCTTGGCATCAGACTAGAACCATCAGCTCTACTACTGCTTCCTCATGTTTTAGTCTCTCAGAAGAGCTTTGGTTGTTTTGGTATCTGCATCGAACTTGAGTCTGTTCTTTGAATTGCTCTCAAATTGCTCTGAGGTTTTCCCATCTCAGACTGGTAACTAATTCCACAGATCAGTGATGCCTCAGGTGAATTGGTTTCACCCCAGTGATGATCCCCTGACAGAGGATTAACTCCCTGACACATCCACTTGGAGTCACTCATGCTAGCTAGAGGAAGCTTTCCTTCATTCCTGCTTTGGGTTTTCAAACTCTCTCCTCTTACAGAATCACAGAATCGTTTGGGTTGGAAGGGACCTCCAAAGGTCCTCCAGTCCAACCCCTCCCTGCAGTCAGCAGGGACATCCTCCACTAGAGCAGGTTGCTCAGAGCCCTCAGCCTGTATTCTTAGCAGAGGTGCTCCAGGTGCTCCATCTCCAGATGAAGTGTTCCCAACTCTGAGTTTGTATTCTGCTTTGACTTCTGTTAACAAGCTCATTCTAAAAAGCTTCCCACAGCTTCCCTTGTGTTTCTAGGAGTAAGACCCTCAAAGTAAGTACTACCCAACTCACAATTCAATCTACTTCCACTGTCTCCAAGATCTGTCAGCCCTTTGAGGCTTAGAACAAAGTAGAATGTGGATTGCTAAAGGAGAGGCTGGCACAAGGCTCTGCCAGTCATCAGAGGTTCTATCAGTATGACCTCGTGGACAAAACTGCACCTCAGCCTTCCTCACATCAGAGGGGGCTTAATATTTTAAAAGAATCTCTTTACCAATAGCTGAATACTTTTCTTGCATTCCACTGATCTTCTTGTACCAAAATTTACTCTTTTGGTTTAAATGAGCAATTTAAAAGCCTAAACAATCTTTCACTAAAAGTATTAAGCAGNCTTTTGATGCAGCCCAGGCTGCCATTGGCCTTCTGGGTTGCATACTGTCTGCTCATGTGCCCCATTGTGTCATGCATCCAAGGTACCCACTTGAAAGATACTTTTCCTTATTTCCAATCAAACCAGCATTAGGAATCATGGAATCAAGGTTGAGCTCATGAGAAATTAACATTTTAATAACCAGTTTAAGTAGCTTTTCATAGAATCACATAATGCTCTGGGTTGGAAGAGACCTCCAAAGGTCAAGGCTAGGATACAAATATCTGCCTTGAAAGGGAAGATTTATTGATGCAGTCTGCTGCACCACAAGCACAGGTAAACACCTTCCCAAAGCCTCATCTCTGCCACAGCACAGCTGTAACATTTCAGCTGCAAAACTTAGATTCAAGCAGCTGAGAGCACAACACCTAGAGGGCTTCACTTCTTGTCAGCCACTACAGACTGTGCTGTTGCAGCAGGAGCAGGAACTGCTGCTTTTGTTGTTGTCTCACCTGGTTGGGCTGGCTGGGCAAACAGCCTCTCCTGCTGCTGAAGTCCTCAAAGGCTGCAGGCCTCACGTTGGCAGCGTTGTAAGGTTCACTGGTTACTACAGTGTCCTGCTGGAACAGCTGGTCTTTCAGTAAGGACCCCGATGTGTGCTCCTGAGCAGCCTGCAAGAGGGAAGAACTCCCTTGAATTGATTTTGCATTTGGACAAAAGAGAACAAAATCCCTCCCAAATTCACCTAGAAATGAACCCTAAATCCTAGGGTGCATCAGGAAAAGTGTGGCCAGCAGGGCCAGGGAGGTTCTCCCCCTCTGCTCTGCCCTGCTGAGACCACACCTGCAATACTGTGTCCAGTGTTGGGCTGCCCAGTTCAGGAGAGACAGGGACCTGCTGGAGAGAGTCCAGCAGAGAGCCACGAGGATGACTGGGGGACTTGAGCATCTCCCCTACCAACAGAGACTGAGAGCCCTGGGGCTGTTTAGCCTGGAGAAGAGAAGGCTGAGAGGAGATCTGATCAATGTCTACAAAGGGGTGGGTGTCAAGAGGCTGAGGCCAATCTCTTTTTGGTGGTCAGCAGCAGTAAGACAAAGAGCAGCAGCTACAAACCAGAACACAGAAGGTTTCATCTCAACATGAGGAGAAGCTTCTTTACAGTGAGGGTGCCCTGGAGCAGGCTGCCCAGAGAGGTTGTGGAGTCTCCTTCTCTGGTTGCTTTCCAAACCCACCTGGATGCATTCCTGTGTGACCTACCCTGGGTGACCCTGCTTGGCAGGGATGTTGGACTTAATGATCCCTGGAGGTCCTTTCTAACCTCTAAGGTTCTGTGATTCTGTGGCTGATGCCCTACAGGCCATGGGATGGGCACCAGCACCTTTCAATGCAGCTTTCACAAACATTTAAGCAGGCAGCAATTTTCTTTGCTGCAAGTCAGCCTCAGGAAATAAAAGAGCTCCTGCTCCCACAACCTGGGCATCACAGATCCCTCCCTTGAACTCAGCTGCCAAAGCAGTCTGAGGCATTTTTCAGGAAGGAAAGATCATCCCAGCCTCTGAGGTTAGTCCTTCTCTAACCACCCAGGAGACTGCTAGAATCCACAACCATGCACTGGGAGGAAAACATTTATGAGGCTAAGCAGAATAAAGGTGGTCACACCTTTGAAAAAGGAAAAGAAAGATCATCTGGAAAGGAAGACAGCCAGACTGGCTCAATTAAAATGTCTAATTACAAGAGGTGTCTACTAAACAACTAATGACTGGCTTTGACATCAAGGTTCTATCAGGTAACTGATGCAAAATTGAGACCACATGGCAATGTAATCAGGTATCTACAGGACGTGTGCAACTCAAAATAAGGAAAGGGAAGTCTTTTTGGGTGGAATATTGGCTTGGAAGCTGATACAGTTTCTGGAAAGAAAAGAAACTCAAAGCTCAACCAGTTCTTGCTCTTTAAGTTTCACTGACTCGGGTTTACCCAGGATACAACACAGCACATCTGACACAAACCCCACTGGGATGCCAAAGCATTTATTGCATCATCAGAGAATGGTCTGGGTTGGAAAGGACCTCCAAAGCTCATCCAGTCCAATTGCCCCACAGGCAGCAGGGGCATCCACAACTAGATCAGGTTGCTCACAGCCTTGTCCAGCCTCACCTTCCAGAGCTCCAGGGATGGAGCCTCAACCACCTCCCTGGGCAACCTGTTGCAGTGTTCCAGCACCCTCGTGGTGCAGAACTTGTTCCTCACATCCAATCTCAATCTGCTCTGCTCTCCTTTCAAACCATTGCCCTGGTCCTGTCCCTGCAGGCCTTTGCAGACAATCCCTCTGCAGCCTTCTTGTAGCCCCTTCAGCACTAGAAGGCCATAATTAGGTCTGTCTGGAGCCTCCTCTTCTCCAGGCTGCACAACCCCAGCTCCCTCAGCCTGTCCTTGTAAGCAGAAGTGCTGATCATTTCCATGGCCCTCCTCTGGACCTCTCAGGTCCATGTCCTTCCTGTGCTGAGGGCTCCAGGGCTGGTTTGCATTGAGGAATGCTGTAAAGTGAACTGTCTGTCACCATCCAATGGCACTGAGGAAATCCTGGCACTATCCAACTGTCAGCAATGAGAATGTTTCAGCTTTGTTCTCTTTGTAAACAGCAAGAAAACATTTGGGGGAAACAGTAAAAATACTGCAGAAAGCTACTAAGGCAGAGGCAAAGCTGAAGGTTTGGCAGGTTAAGTACTGACCCCAGATCATTAATTTTAATTTATCAAAATAATTAAGGAACTTATTCTGGGATTCATGATCAAAATAAATAAATAAAATTTTAAAAAATTCCAATGCATCAAGTTCTAAGATATCCAGAAAAAGTGGAAGTAGTTGTTCTGCAGCAGAAAAAAAAAACAACTCATCATCATATCACTAAGAACTTATATGTTGGTCAGGAAATACATCAGAATTAGTAATGAAGTAATGAGTAGTTTTAATTCATACTGAAGAGCATAAGCCCCATGAAAGGCAACAGCTCCTTCAGGTTGCAATTCTCCTGGGCTATAGTTCAGACAGGCAAAACTCCACAAAGAAGGAGTTTTTGCAGACCCTTCAGCATGCCAACAACACAAAGCAGGTGAGCCTGTTACCAAAATGACATTTTCTCAGCAAGCACTGCTGAGAAAGGAGTGCAAAAGAAACGCTGCAATGACTGGCAGGAGCGAAGAGTTCATGGATGCAGGCTTATTTCAGCAGCAAAAAGTGCAACATGAGACTCAGTCTAGCAGCAAAAAGTGCAATATGAGACTTATTTTAAGAGCAAAAATAGTACAATATGAAACTTAGTTTAGGAGCAAGTACAATATGAGGCTTTTGGAAGTAAGGAGTGCAATATGAGACATTTCAGGAGCAAAAAATGCAATATGAAACAGTGTAGGAGCAAGTACAACGTAAGGCACTTTAGCAGCAACAAGTGCAATGTGAAACTTATTTCAGCAGCCAAAAGTGCAATGTAAGATTTAATTCAGCATCCAAAAGTGCAACATAAGCCACCTTCCCAGCAGGAGGTACTCCTGAATGTCCATTGCCCGGTGACACAAATCCTTTCCAGCACATTGGGCTGAGAGCACAGGGAGAGCCTGCATCCAGATCGAGGAAGTGATGCCTGCAACTGCTTTTGGTTGGAGGAATGTTCTAAATGCTTACAAAGAGAAACTCTTTAAGCTTGGAACACTCCGAAGGGCTCAAGGCCATTTTACTGAAACCATTAAGCACTACCTAATCAACCCTGACACTGCCCCAGCTGTCAGCAGCTGGAGTGGTCTAGGGAGAACGATGGGAGCTGCAGAAACTACTCCTTCCTTCCTTCCTAGGGAGACAGCAGACAGCAGCCACAAGCCACAGTCTTCATCCCTGCACGACTTCCTGGCCCTACAGGTGATTGCTATGTTTTGTTTGGTTGGTTTTGTTCCTCAGAAACAAACTCCCTCCACTTCAGAGCAAGCAGGACACTTGCAGATGCTCACACAAGCAGCTCCACAGCCAGAAGGGCTCCAGCTAACAAAGGACACGAGTGCTGAGCATCTCTTCCAGTGGGGCAAACACTGCTGTATGGAACACAAAGCTCGACCTTAAAGCAAGGCTTTGTGCCCCTCTGCACAGCAATTACATAGGAATGCCGCTACGAAATTCCAGCACAGATACCACAGTTCAAGACTTCCAAGGACAAATTCAGGAGTGGCAGGAGACAGGGACAGGCATCTGACCGTTGTAAGGCACAAGGCAGCTCTTGGGAAAGCACAATGCTCAGCCTACCAGCTTCAACACCACAGGGAAGTGGACACTGCCCAACTTCTGGTACTTAGGAAAAATCACAGTGCTGAGGTAAGCTATAATCTTACTTAGCACACAAATATTCACTGTGGAGAACTACAATGTGAGCTGCATAGCCTGAACTCTGATTTCTTCATTAAACTGAGAGTTTAGAACCACAGAAGTGCCAGGTGAGTATCCTGAACTCTGATTTCTTCATTAAACCAAGAGTTTAGATACAGCCAAACCATGCTTGGTAGCATCAAAAGGGCTTTCTTCGCCCAACACCTCCTGCACCAAAGTGCTGTTTCCTGACAAGTTCAAATGCCTGAGCCCCCACATTTATAACAGAAACCCTGCCAATCTGAAGGGAGAGGCCCCAGAAACAAGAATGCTGTTGTATTAAAAATGAATCCAACTCAAAAACAAACATGTGAAGTTTCCCCCAAGAACTAAGTCTGGAATATTAAACACCCAGTGCATTACACACAGACACAGATGCACACATTCCCCTTTCCTACTGTCCTAAGCAATTACACCGCCCACATTCAATATCCTTTAACCACACAGCCTGCAAAGCACAGCCCTGGCAGAGGTTCTTCAGCCTCATCTGTGGAGTAACCTAGGCCAATTTTTAATGCACAACGGAAATCTGGTTTGCTCCCAGCTGCTGCTATAATAATTACTGTCCTATGGTTGCTAAGAGATACTCTCCATTGCTTTTTTTTCCCCAAGACTACTAAAACATTTCTGTGCGCGCAGGCGAAAGGATGCTGGGTAAAGCAACAAAATGACTCCAGCTGTAGCTCTCCAGCAGAATTCAAAGCCAGATGACAGCTGGAGAGAAAATGAGAACCAGACCCAGCTTCTCTCCTCTTCTTCAAATTTTCTCCCCTTGCTTCTCCCAGTTTGCCAGAGAGAGAATTTGTCTGGGAGATAATTCAACATTGTTCTGCAAGCGCTGTTAAAAATACTCTGCTCTGAGTCAGTTCAGTGACTGCACGCGAGGACGGAGGGGAGACCACATTTCTGTTCCATCCCACTCCTTGCTTTTCCTTCCCATGAGGCCTGAAAATCTGCTGTCTGATGCTAACAAACACCAGACATACCAGACTTTTTCTTTTTTTGTTTTTAAAGGGTTAAATACATCATACAGATGGCAAAAATACCTGAGAAACTTTCTTCTGCTTTAGCTGTATCTAAGACTGATCACAGAATGCATCTGGTTGGAAGAGACCTCCAAGCTCATTCAGTTGACTGAGCACTGAAGGGTCAACACTAAACCATGTCCCTAAGCACCACTTCCACAGGCTGCTTAAACACCCCCAGGGATGGTGACTCCAGCACTGCCCTGGGCAGACCATTCCAATGTTTGAGAACCCTTCCAGTGACGAAATATTTCCTAGCATCCAGCCTGAACCTCCCCTGGTGTACCTTGGAACCATTTCCTCTGCTCCTGTTGCTTGCCACTAAGGAGCAGAGGCTGCCCCTTCCTCACTCCAATCTCCCTGCAGGGAGCTGTAGAAAGCAATGAGGTCTCTCCTCAGCCTCCTNTGCAAAGGCCTGCAGGGACAAGATGATGGCAATGGTTTGGAGTGAGAACAGAGCAGATTGAGATTGGATGTGAGGAACAAGTTCTGCACCAGGAGGGTGCTGGAACACTGCAACAGGTTGCCCAGGGAGGCAGTTGAGGCCCTGTCCCTGGAGCTATTCAAGGTCAGACTGAACAAGACTCTGAGCAACCTGCTCTAGTGGAGGATGTCCCTGCTGCCTGCAGGGGGGTTGGACTGGATGACCTTTGGAGGTCCCTCCCAGTCCAAACTTTTCCATGATTCTTTCTTCCAAGGTTTTAGTACCTAAATATATGAAACATTTCAGCATTTTTTTCGGGATAGCAAGGAAGGGACTAATAAATCAAACCTCAAAGCATAAGCCTGTGTAAAGGAGCTGGAGATGTCAAGAGGCTGTCAGGGATACTGGTGAGAAAAAAAATGTAGAAAATTTCCTCCCCTTTTTTGACAGACACTCCACAAAAAGTCTTAATACACCCAAATGATTTTAGCAGAGGAAATGATTAGATTTATTTTACATGGCTAACAGAATTCAGTATTTCTTTTCCTCCTAGGAACTACACATAGCAAATTTATTCAGTGCACTAAACACTGCCAATCTTCAGTCTTTCATCCTTTAGCATCTCCTTCTCCACAACAACACAGAGTAAATTATTCGACCCTCCCTTATGAGGGATGGAGTCGAGTTATCTTTCTAAAATAAAACATCTGTGACCTTGTTTTTGGTGACAGGCAAATTCAATAAATGTTAATAATATAGTGCATTTATAAAATGGTCACTAAGTGAGGCACAGGAAGCAGTGACATCCTCCTTGCATGCACCAAAACCCACTTGAGATGCCTGCAAGTTGCAGGCTTCTTCCGTTTCCCGTTGAGAGGAAGCCAAATGTAACAATTCCTGAAAGAACAAGATGATTTTTTTTCCCCCCCTCTGCCTGTAATTTTTATTCTGCCAGTAGTAGGAAACTCAAAAGCATAGCTGCTCCCATTCCTTATTACTTCAAAACTGTTAAAAAAATGTGTTGCTAGCCTATAAATAGCCCCAGTATGGCTGAATCGACAAAGCCTGAAAGAAATTAAGACTCAACTGCTCTACTTTTCTCAAAAGCAAGACTTTACACATTTTAGTATCTAAAACCTATATAAAACCCCTTCTAAATGCAGGAGCTCTAGATTTCATTTAGTCAGATTTACTTCTAAGAAGAAAAAAAACAACCCTGATTTGTAGAGTTTTACAGCTGAGCTAGATGAGTTTTAGAGGAAGAAGTTTATATTTGGTAGAGGAGAAGGATCTGAGCCAATTTTCGAACGAGTAAGCAAACTGACTTCAACAAGCTGCTTGTCTACTGCATTCAGAGTGCCTGCTTTGGTACCAAAATAGCCAAACTTCCTACCAATTCCCAATGCACATTTCCATCTAAGTATATATCCATACTTACACCTACACCTTCACCCGCACCTTCACCTTGTATCTTCCCAGGATACAACCATTCCAGGAGGTCAGACAGCTCTGCATTAACTCACTGGTGTACTTCTGTTTGAAATTAATTTAGTAGGACTAAGGCTTATTTACTGATACAGCCAATTTGCATATAATACAATCATTAAACAAACAATAGGAACTGTAATCATGTGAGTAACCTTTACAAGCAAGCAGGAACATCCTTAAGTGAAGGAGGTTTTTTTAATACTCAGATTTCAATGTTAAAACCTCCCTGGAGGTGTTCAAGGCCAGGCTGGATGAGACCTTGAGTGACCTGTGCTAGTGGGAGGTGTCCCTGCCTATGGCAGGGGGTTGGAACTGGATGATCCTTGAGGTCCCTTCCAACCCTACCATTCTATGATTCTATGATAACAACACAGAATAGAAAGAAACTGTAAGGAAGCTGTAACACAGAATCACAGAACATTAGGAGTTGGAAAGGACCTTGAAAATCATCCAGTTCCAAACTCCCTGCCCTTCCACTAGACCAAGTTTGATCATTGCTATTCTTGCAACAGTTTATAAATACTTAATTAAACCAAGCAATTCTACTCCTTGATCTTTCCTACTTCATTCCTTGGAGGTTACAAATGACAGTTCTGGAAGATTGTTCTATCAGAACTAACATCTCCATGGCCCTCACAGATGAGTGTCAAACTGCTCTTCAGTGATTCAGTAGAATCACAGAATGGTCTGGGTTGGGAGGGACCTTGAAAGCTCATCCAGCCCAACCCCTCTGCAGTCAGCAGGGACATCCACAACTAGATCAGGTTGCTCACAGCCTTGTCCAGCCTCACCTTGAATAGCTTCTCAACTCCCTGCCTGGGCAACCTGTTGCAGTGTTCCAGCACCCTCATGGTGCAGAACTTGTTCCTCACATCCAATCTCAATCTGCTCTGCTTTCATTTCAAACCATTGCCCTCAACCTGTCCCTGAAGGCCTTTGCAAACAGTCCCTTCTTCCTAACATCCAACCTGAATTTACACTTTCCTCCCCTTCCCCAGTAACCCACTCTGTAAATACAAAGACTCGTAGGTATTTGCTTTAATTCTGTCATCCTTATGTAGAAATGCAATAACTAGACAGCATAATCAAGAGGTAATTAGTTTCCTCTAATCTCATTAGGCCTGCAGAAATTGCTCAATTATTAATTCTTGCAACAAAGCCCTGTTTAAACAAGGCTTTTAAAAGCTGATTAAAGATTGCATTAACTTTGGCACACATTTCCTTTGCTCTGTCAAAAGTCCCCATTCCTATTTTCAATCCCAAAAAGTCTACTATTTATAGCCATTTTACTTTCCAAGTGCCTTAAAATAAAGCACTGTAAATAAAGATCAACAGGTGGCTGCCCAGCCAACACTTACACTTCTTCTACCAAAAAATGAGAAGAAATGGGAGACTCTTGTGCATTGCCACTACACTGCAGCATCCTTTCTCAACACCTGACTCTCAGTCTCCCATCACAACTTGATTCTTTATCCCTATTGTCAAAGCAGGGCTGGTAATTTTCTTGACTTTGTGTTGCAGAGGTTCTACACTGCACTCATCCATGCTGATAAAGAATTTCATATTGCACAAATGACAGAACTCTTCCCCTCAACAAACCACTTAGGAATACTGTCAGTTTTCTAAATAGTTATTCAGACCCCACTGAGTCACTTTGTTCCTTTATCAGCTTCATTTGACTTCAATAATCTGAACTCTGCAAACTGACACATGCCTGAATGGGACCAGGATTGCTCCTGAAACTGTGTATAGGAAAGAAGAGATGAGCAGCACAGACACGAGCAGGAGTTTACTCTGTTACACTGCAGCCATTTACTGTATTTGTCAGAATGGTTTGGGTTGGAAGGGACCTCCAAAGCTCATCCAGTCCAACCCCCCTGCAGGCAGCAGGGACATCCTCCACTAGGATGTGTCTGAGCCTCGTCCAGCCTCACCTTGAATAGCTCCAAGGATGGAAGCTCAACTCCCTCCCTAGGCAACCTGTTGCAGTGTTCCAGCACCCTCCTGGTGCACAACTTGTTCCTCACATCCAATCTCAATCTGCTCTGCTCTCTTTTCAAACCATTGCCCTCATCCTGTCCCTGCAGGCCTTTGCAGACAGTCCCTCTGCAGCCTTCTTGTAGCCCCTTCAGGTCCTGGCAGGCTGCTATTAGGTCTGCCTGGGGCCTTCTCTTCTGCAGGCTGCACACCCCCAGCTCCCTCAGCCTGTCCTCACAGCAGAGGTGTTCCAGCCCCTGGATCATTTTTGTGACCCTCCTCTGGACCTGCTCCATGAGATCCATGTCCTTCCTGTGTTGAGGGCTCCAGAGCTGGATGCAGCACTGCAGGTGAGGTCTCCCCAGAGCAGAGGGGCAGATCCCCTCTCCATCTCTGGCCACACTGCTGCCATTGGCCTGCTGGGCTGCAAACTCACACTGCTGGCTCCTGTTCAGAAGTATCTATGATAACTGTTTATCCTGGCTTTTGAATTCTATGCATTCTTGGGCACTACCAGGCAGTGGTGCAGCATTTGCTAGGGTGTTTGCCTACAGCATTACAATTGTGAAGCAGAGGAGGAGGAGGTGTTTGCCATTTCTGTCACTAATGACCTACAGACATTGAATGGTGCAAACAAGGATCAATAAAAATGTGCATCTCAATGAATGCCTGCTTTATCTTCACTGTGTTTTCAAAAACCTCTCTGAACCTCTACCCTTTAACTGTTATGTCAGCATCCTTTCAACTCTAACCATACAATGTACACTGCAAAGTGAAAACTTGGAAAACAAATAGGATCTACAAGTGAAAAAAAAGAACATTTCTGATCCCTTTATGTTTTTTTTGCAGTCCCCAGAAGAATATTTCACGTTGCCATGAGCACAAAGAGGACACACAACTTAGAACAGACACTGTGAACTTAAACTCAGGGTGGTTATTCACCCCATTCATTAAATATTGACTACCTGGCTCAGGCCAGACAATATTCTAAATATATTGGATAACTGTTCTGGAACTCTTTTTCATTAGAGGGAAGTTTTGCTGCTGTTCTTATTTTGCTTATTTTCATTAATGAAAACAAAAAATGCTCAATGAATTTCATGACATTTTCACAATCAATGGAAAATAAAACTGGAAAGACTTACCTGAAAGCAGTCTTCTGCCACTTCAACATCATTTTGGGATGGTGCATAACCTACAGGAAAAGTGAAGGAAAAAGTAATCAAACCCAAAACCCCAAAACCACAATAAAGCAGACAAGGTTACAGTCTTTTTATTTACAGTGTACTGCTTCCAGTAGTCCACACCACTCTTTAATATCCAGCTGTGATGACATAAAGATGCTTGTTTGCTTCTTTAACCAGCAGCTGGCTGTATATCATGGTGATTTTACTAAGTACCACTCATTTCTACGCTCCTTATACACTGAGCATTCCTCTCTTGTTCCCACCTTTACTGTGTCATCAGAGGCCATTCCTGTTCCTGCAAGCATTCTGAAAACTGAAGGCAGATAGATGTGGTTGGCATGAATGCACAGAGTGCTGCATTTTACTATCAATCAGCAGAACTGGGGCTGTGAGACCCTGAGAGGGAAGAGGCTCACGTGTTCTCTAATTACCTCCATTGCAGGGATACAGATGGTATCAGCACAACCCCAAAGAAGTCATTCCAGCATGGCAAGAAGCATTTCCCTTCAGAAACCTTTCTCCCTTTGCTAACATCAAATCCCTACATTTACAGCACAGCACAGAATATTTTGGTTCCATTTCTCCCTTTGAATGACTTTGCCCAAGGCAGAGAGAGATGTTCTTCCCATTCAGCAGACACCTGTTCTCTTCCCTCCCTCCCTCTCCAGCAGCACATTTATCATTTTCAGCTGAGAATTGAGGCTTGATGATCTTCTTTAGATTGCTACCTGGTTTCTGTAAGGTCACTTGACCATAATACTATGACAGTAAAGTTTTCTACTGTCTGACACAAGCCTGTCCTCAGAATTGCTCTGCTAGTAAGCAAATAGAACCATTAACCAGAAGCATGTGCAGATACAAAGAGAACTCAACAGGTCTCCAAGCACTCAGCTTCAGAGCTTATTCTCCAAGAATGCAGAAGCTGTAACAAGCTTCTGAGAGTAAGATCCAAGCCAGACACTGCAACCCTCTAGCCTGCTCTCTCTCTCCATGTCTAAAAAAGGAGAGGCAAGGCTTTATCATACTGGGATCAAAGGATGTTAGGCATTGGAAGGAACCTCCGGAGATCACTGAGTCCAACCACCCTGCCACAGCACAACCATATTTTTATGATGAAGCCACAGTGACAGTGGACAAGGGAAGGGCAACTGATGTCATCTACCTGGACCTGAGCAAGGCATTTGACTCTGTCCCACATGACATCCTGGTCACCAAACTGGAAAAACATGGACTGGATGTGTGGAGCACTGCTGGGTAAGGAATTGGCTGGATGGTGGCACACAGAGAGTGGTGA
>WBNM01019210.1:54035-75076 GCA_013399055.1 Ramphastos sulfuratus | reverse complement strand
GCCCAGGGAGGTTGTGGCTGCTCCCTCCCTGGAGGTGTTCAAGGCCAGGTTGGAGGAGGCCTTGAGTGACCTGTACTAGTGGGAGGTGTCCCTGCCTATGGCAGGGGGTTGGAACTAGATGATCCTTGAGGTCCCTTCCAACCTTACCATTCTATGATTCTATGATAGAATCTAGCACAGGTCACACAGGAACACATCCAGACAGGGCTGGAAAGGCTCCAGAGAAGGAGACTCCACAACCTGTCTGGACAGCCTGTGCCAGTGCTCTGGGACCCTTACAGTCAAGAAGTTCTTCCTCATGTTGAGGTGGAGCTTCCTGTGCTGTAGTTTATACCTACTGCCCCTTGTCCTAATGTTTCTGGGGATTATCTTAGCAGCTTTGTGCAATAGTTGAGGACATTTGCATGAAAGGCACTTCAGAAATGCCAGGAGTACTACTGCAAACTTGTTAAAATCTCAATTTGCTCTAGGTCAATCTACATCCTTAAAGGCTGGCAGCATTTAACCTCATGCAAAGTGCTTTGACCTCTCTTATTCACTAAAGAATCAACACCCCCTGCCCCCATCCAGCTCCAGCTGACAGATGTACCTTGAGAAATATCCTCTACTGCTCTCCGAATACCTCTGTCAAAAGCTCTTGCATCAGCAGGACTCTGAAATGTGAGGCCAAATTTTTTGTCATCAATCTTCCAGTGGTAAAATGTAGGAGTAACTTTGTTGTAAACGAGGTCCTTCTTTAATGTGCATTCCAAGACCACCTTCCAGAAAGAAGAAAGGGAGGAAAAAGACATCACTGAGCAATCCATGAAATTTGCTAACAAAATGGGTATAACCTGCAAAACATTCATTAGAAGAGCAGATAAAAGGTTTCAGTTTGAAGTTTTTCCTGTTAACAGGCATGTAATTAGAACTTCATGTCCAACAGGGTCGAATTATTCAGTAGGTGGTATGGGATAAGGACATTATTTGTATACTGAGCCCCAAAAGCATATCTGCAGCAAGCACTTCTGTCAGTACAGACTTGCTGGGTGTCCAACAAATGAAACAACTGCCCCCCCAAGCATTACTCTGCTTCTATCAGGTAGTGCTGTAGCACTGGCAATTTGATTTGTACATCTGTTCTATACAATTTTTAAGCACTGGACCAACTTTATGCAGCTTAGAGGCCGTATCAGTTTTCTCCTCAAAAGACTAGGAGGCAGGAATACAGGAAAATTGCTTTTATTAGTCAAAAAGAAAGTATTTTTAATAGATTACTGCCTGTACCTGGACAGAAGTATATTTATGGCTCAAATTCAACTCTAGTGAGCACAGTAATTAGCAGTATTTAACAGAAATATTTAACCATTACAGGTATGTGTGCACATTCAGCTACAAAACAAAGTCACAGCCTTAACATAATTTCCCCACCTGAAATCAGATGGGTTTTTAGCCAGCAGTGTTAGACTTCATGTTTCTGGATTAAAAAATAATCCAAGGTGAACAAGAAAAGCCAGAGGGCCAAGCACTGATCTGTTCCTGTATGGGTACAGGCTCTAGCTGTAATAGAATTCTCAGCAAGACAGTGGGGCAGTCCAGAGAAGGACTTGGGGGTGCTGGTGGGTGAGAAGCTGGATATGAGCCAACAGTGTGAGCTTGCAGCCCAGCAGGCCAAAGGCAGCCTGGGCTGCATCCAATGCAGCATGGCCAGAGATAGAGGGAGGGGATCCTGTCCCTCTGCTCTGGGGAGACCTCACCTGCAGTGCTGCATCCAGCTCTGGAGCCCCCAACACAAGAGAGATATAGACCTGCTGGAGTGGGTCCAGAGGAGGCCACAAAGATGATCCAGGGGCTGGAGCACCTCTGCTATGAAGACAGACTGAAAGAATTGTGTCTGCTCAGCCTGTGTAAGAGAAGGCTCTGGGGAGATCTTAAGAGCTACATTTCAGTATCTGAAGGGGACTTACAGAAAGGCTAGGGAAGGACTGTTTAGAAAGGCTTGCAGTGATAGGATGTGGGGGTAAGTGGAGCCCCTGGAGCAGGGTAGATTTAGTTTGAACATTAGGAGGAAGCTCTTTATAATGAGAGTGGTGAAATACTGGAACAGGTTGCCCAGATACCATGAAGTGCAACACCACTATGTGCAGTTCATAGCTACTCATAAAAATGCTTTGCTTCCTACATCTTTCTTTTCTCACCTCTACAAGCTGCAGTCTTTAAAAGGTAATAGAAACAATTTGTGTAGAAAAGTGGAGTCTCTGAAGTGAGAAATTTCAACACTTAAGATGACTTTAAACAATAAGATTTCTTTAGGACTTGGTTTGGAAATAACACCACCCCCCCCCCCCCCCCAGCTTACTAGATTTGATAGAAATGTCTCTTTTAGTAACATTCTGTGTAGTTTGGTTTGTTGGGGTTTTTTTTCCAATTCAAAAAGCAAAGTGCTGTAAAGGCTGCACTCAAACTTGGAGGCCCATTTAAGAAGTGATAAATTTAGGTTTTGAACAGATTTTTAGAAGAGCAGAGCATTTGGTTTGGTATCTCTCCCCTTCCCCAGTTACCTGCTCTTCAAAAGTTTCAACTCGTTGTTTTGATTTATCATTTCTGACTCACCATCCAAAAGCTACCAGACACTTTTTTTTCCTCCCCCCTTCCTTCAGTAAAATTTTGGATGACAAAGGATTGAAGAAGAAAACAGAACAAGAATCTATCAAACTTTTCATCCAACAATGTAAAATTCACCAAAGCCTAAAACCCATAAGCTTGAACCTCATATCCATGGAGCTAGGAGAGAGCTGCTGTAAACACAGCCAGAGAGAGCAGCAGAGCTGACTAGGTTAGGAGGGAGTGCAATTGTTTGTTCCGACCAGACTGGCTGGAGCCAGAGCTAGGAAGGTGAGTATAATGAAGGAGGAAATGTGTAATTATGTCAGAGTCTTCATGAAATGCCCTGACATTCCAAAGCAGATCTAAACAACCCCAGCAAAGGAGCTGAGAGCATTCCATCTCCTAAATGAATCCGAAGGAGCCGACATTGATTTCCCTGGGATGGGCTCTGTGAACACCATGAGATGGCTTAGATAGCTTAGTACTGCACGAAAACCTTGGAATGGCACAAAATCCTTGGAAGTTCTGCATGTAGAAAGGCAGGGATTGTCCCCCTGTACTCACCCCTCAAATGCTGGGGTCAGTTTTGGGCACCTGAGTACAAGGACATTGAGGGGCTGGAGCAGGTGCAGAGAAGAGCAAGGGAGCTAGTGAGGGCCTAGAGAATGAATCTGATGGAGAGCAGCTGAGGGAACTGGGACTGTTCAGTGTGAGGAAAAGGAGACTGAGGGGAGACCTCAGCATCCTCTGCAGCTAACTGAAAGGACAACAGAGAGAGGTTGGTGTTGCTCTTTTCTTACGGCAACAGAACAAGAGACAATGGCCTCAAGCTGCACCAGGGGAGGTTCAGGCTGGACATTGGGATGAGTTTTTCCCAGCAAGAGTGGCCAGGCATTGGAACAGGCTGCCCAGGGAGGTGGTGGAGTCCCTATCCCTGGAGGTGTCTAAAGGCTGTTTAGATATGGTGCTTCATGATGTGGTTCAGTGGTGACCTTGGTAGAGTAGGGTTCACGGCTGGACCTGATGATCTCAAGGCTCTTTTCAAGCTCAGTGATTCTATGAAGCCTAAAGATGTCTCATAAAAGGGCTGTCAGCAACCTCTCAGGTCTAGAAGAAAAGATGAGAAACTCCCCCAACAAGGAACTTCAATATTTTGGTGCTCAGCCTACACAGCTGCCCTACAGAGAGAGGTCCAGCTATTGACAGAGATCTTGGCCACTGCAATGGAGTTGTAGTCTCAGGAACAGGACACAGAGAAGCAGCAGCTAAAGCTAATTTGCAAGAAACAAGAGAGAAAAGACCTCTCATTCTTTTCAACCATTTAAGAAGCACCAGGAAGACACTTCAACAAATTCCTCACCTATGGATGTTGAGTTGCTGTGGAATAAATTCCACCTTTCTCAGGATTCCCATTATCATAGAATGGCTTGGGTTGGAAGGGACCTCCAATGGTCATCTAGTCCAAACCCTGCTGCAATGAGCAGAGACATCCTCTACCACAGACATCTCAACTAAAAGCCATAGATCTGGATTCCATTTGCTTTCTGACCTGAGGCCTTTCAAAATCCATGCTTCCCCATCTCCCAAGGTTCTCCAGGATAAGGGAATTTTTGTACCTTGTTCTGGAAGCTGAGCCAGTTCACTAAAGAAAGGCTTGACTGGCCAGAGGAAATCAAACCCTAATCTGCTTACCCAGGCATTCTAGGCACAGCTCTGTCTGTTCTCTGCTCCACAGAAGTGTTTGCAGACGTGGCAGTGTGCACCTTGCAACACAGGGAGGAAAATGTGAAGCACTCCTCCAGCTGAATGACTTCTGGAGGCCACTACAGCTTAAAACATTCACTGAGGCACATGTGCTCAAAGTCTGAATAGCTGAGATGTTCAGAAGAGTTCAGGATGCTTTTTAAAGACAATATTGCTATTTTTTGTCTTTTTGCAACTACAGTGGCAGAGTACAGGCCATGACTAACTTCAAAGACTGGTCAGATACACAGTTACACAGCAAGGCCACTCCAAGATGAGATTACAGAGATGCTGGAGCACAGAAACAGCAGATTCAGTAGCACTCTTATTCAGAATAAGAAGATTATCAAGATGTGGTTCCTACTCAGTAGCAAACATGATAACATAACACCACTGCAACTTCCACTTTGGTTTTCCTCTTCAAAAAGAAAGCATAAGGCATTTTATGCTGCTGGATTGAGCTTTCAGGGTTGCCTCTTTGAGAACACAGCCTTCTCCCATTATCCAGTTGGAACAGCAATTACATTGCACCTTCTTGGTGTTGCTCTTCTTGGTCTTTTTTTTTCTGTTATACAACCATAGAATCCTTAGATCTCCCTTAGCCTTCTCTTCTCCAGACTAAACACCCCCAGTGCCCCCAGCTGCTCCTTGTACGATGCCTTCCAAACCCTTCCTCAGCCTCCTTGCTCTTCTCTGACACTCTCCAGCCCCTCAATGTCTTTCCTATCCTGTGGCACCCAGAACTGAACCAGCACTCAAGCTGTGGCCTCACCAGGACCCAGTACAGGGTCACCATCACTGCCCTGCTCCTGCTGGACACATTGGTTTTGATGCAGGCCAGACTAATCACATGTCAATTCTACTTGGACTAAAACTCCCAATGTTTGACTTCATTAAAGAAAAGGTAAAAAAATCTGTGCTTGAAGAGTAAATGCAGAGAAACACCCCAAGAAAAAATGTAAACCCACTGATGATACTGACAGCATAAGGACCAGAACAGTCCCACAGTCAGTGCCTGGATCCCTGTCTAACAGAGGATCTTGTTTCTTTTATGTCTTGCTGCATACTGTGTTAATTCATCACACACTGGTTGGTGCTTAGAAGTGTATTATTTGAAGCCTGAGGAAATCCATGCATACACAGCTTCCTTTTACTCCACTACCAAAGCATCACTGGCCCTGCAGTATTCCTCCCCACAGTTTAAATCTGTATTTGTTAGTCCCATGACCTTTATTCAGTATGCACTGGACAGATGTTCTTGCTAGCTGTGTTTTTTCCATCTTTTATCCTGTGGTTTTTAGGGGCTGACTTCCAACAACAACTTCCTAAATTGCATGGTTTGAAATGAGAGCAGAGCAGATTTAGGTTGGATGTGAGGAACCAGTTCTTCACCATTAGGGTGCTGGAACACTGCAACAGGTTGCCCAGGGAGGTAGTTGAGGCCCCATCCCTGAAGATATTCAAGGTGAGGCTGGACAAGGCTGTGAGCAACCTGCTCTAGTGGAGCATGTCCCTGCTGCCTGCAGAGGGGTTGGATTGGATGACTGTTGGCAGTCCCTTGCAGCCCAAACCATTCTATGAGTCCACAACTAAGATCAAAATTCATAGATTCACAGAATGGCTTGGGTTGGAGGGGACCTTAAAGATCATCTAGTTCCAACTCTCCCCACCATGGGCAGGGACACTTCCCAGCTAGACTCAGCTGCTCAATGCCTCATCCAGCCTGGCTTTGAAAACCCTCCAGGGAGGAGGCAGCCACAGCCTCCCTGGGCAGCCTGTTCCAGAGTCTCACCACCTTCCTACTGAAGAACTTCTTGCTAAGATCCAATTCCTTCAGATTTTGCTTCTAGCAGGTCACATTCAGGGGCAATAGAGGTGGGGGAGAGATGAACACAGGACATGACACACACACAAAAAACTCCAGGAAAAAAAACCAACCCAAAAAACACTCTTCAAGACTACAAGGTTTGCAAAACATCCTTGTGCTAACATGCACTGGATTTGGAACAGGAAAAGGAGCAGAGACATTTAAAGCCTACTACCAGCAGTGGAAATGAAACAAGGCTTGCCCAGAGGAAGCAGGAGAGGAAGTGCAATCAGATCAGGACACTGATGGCTGGGACATTTTCATATGCTTGTGGGAGGAAGATGAAGCCAGCCCTCAGTTCTGAGCATTTTATTACCCTCTGAGTTTGAAGGCGAGCTGTGAATGCCCAGAGTATTAAGAGAAAATTGTCAAGTATCTCTAAATGCAATTAAGCTCCTCAAACCCAGCCTCAGTAAGGCTAAAAAAAGTTCTGAAGGGAACTACTGCAAAGTGAGGAAGGAACTGCAGGTGCAGAGAGCTGTGCAGGAACACAGGGTACTCTGCTAACAGCACTACGCCTCGCTGAAACCACTGAGTCAGCACAACTGCTATTTATGGGCTCTCTTCCTACAACACTCACAGCCAAGGCAGAGAACTCAGCAGCCCTGCCTCAAGGAAGCAGTTTGGGATGCTTCAGAAAGAATCAGCTGTTGAGGATTAGGAGCAATTCTGCCTTTTCAGCTTATGAAGTAGTCAAATTATTGTTAGGGAAGAGTAAGCTGTTGATAAAAGTCATTGAGATGGAGAGTTTGTTCTTTCCTCACTCCTCTGTTTCCACAGTGAGACACCTCACTGCTTTAGAAACCCACCTGGCACACAGGGAACCAAACAAGCCTTAGTGAGCCAATTTTGTCGGCCATAGGTCTGCAGGCAGAGGTGGCTGAGATCCTACAGGAGCATGTGTTTGGTGAGGCTGACTTCTCTGACACTATTTAAGACAAGTTCATTACTCCTCAAACCACAGCATCCTTGGACCTATCAGATTGGTTTCTTCCAGTACAACAAATTGTTTTTGTGCAAAATGGCTTCTTTTTGTCACAACTAGCTGAATAATTACTGTGGAATTCAAAGCATGGTCCCTTAGGTTGGAAGGGAGCTCAGAGATCATCTACTTCAACATCCCTGCCAGGATGCCTCTCAACTAGACTGGTCTGCTTCAAGTGCTCTGCCAACACTCTGCTGTGTTATTCACTCTATTAATCACAGGATGGCTCAGGATGGAAGGGACCTCAGAGCTCATCTGCTTCAACCTCCCCATTATGGGCAGGGACACCTCTCAACTAGACTCAGCTACTCAAGACCTCATCCAACCTGGCCTTGAACACCCCCAGGGAATAGGCAGCCACAGCCTCCCCAAGCAGCCTATTCCAGAGCCTCACCACCCTGGGACTGAAGAACTTCTTCCTAAACTCCAATTCCTTCAGATTTTGCTTCTAACACTCCCATTAAACACACTACCACTACTGGTGTCTAAACAAATTAACAAGATTTAACTTCTGAGGAAGATGTAAAAAAAAAGAAAAAAGAATAGCAAAATGTTTCCCCAAATGCATAGAAAAAAAAATCCCAAATATTTTAAAGTTTTTAAAGCCTCAACATGTTCAGTTCTAGCAATGCAAAGTATTACATCAAAACCAAATAACTTAGCTCTTCAGGTAGATAATCACTGACATGGATATTAAAGCTCAGCAACAGCATGCAACTGAGATAGCAAATTCAGTTCCTAGTCTACAACCACCAAGAAGCTAAACCCTCTGCTTTGTAGTTTGAACATGAAAGGGATGGAAGTTGTTACCGTTTTATCCCTGAGTCGTTCTCCATGGATAAGAAAATCAGCACAGCTATTCTCTTCCTGGGGAATGACTTTGAAGACTGTGACACAGCTTAGTCCACCCCCTCCAAGTGGTAACCATCCACCACTTGAGTCATCCCGGGTCATCACCACAGCTCGCACTCGTGCATAACTATTACTGCAAAAGATGCAAAAGAAGAAGTTAAAAAGTTTTTTCCATCAACACAAACCAGCTAAGTCTGGTTTAAAAAAAACAAAACAAAACAAACAAAACACAACAAAACAACATTCACAAAGCACAAAGGAAAACAACAAACCCACGTCCAAGATCACAGCAATTAACTTTGTGGAGGTTTAGTCACTTAGAATAAGTTTAACACAGAATCATAGAATGGTCTGGGTTGGAAGGGACCTCCAAAGGTCATCTAATCCAGCCCCCCTGCATTAAGCAGGGGCATCTTCAACTGGATCAACCAGACCTAGTAGAGGATGCCTCATCTCCAGGGATGGGAGCCCAACCACCATCCTGGGCACCTAAAGTGTTCCTCTGCATTTTTTAATGCCTCCATTAAGATTTCTTGGAGCTTCCAAGCTATTCCTTGTCATGTCATCAGAACTTGAAACTGATACTGTCCTAAAAGCTTTACAGTCACTGAGCTAGCTAGAGAGAGAGTGAGAATCAACTCAGGATTTCTTTGAGACTCATCATGAAGCCACTCAGCTACCATGAAGCTGCAGAGAAGAGAGAACAAGAAAGCAGAAAGAGGTCAGGCCTTCTGCCACTGCACTCCAAACAAGAACAGGCTCCCAGCCAGGAGCCCAATTCCATTCCCTCCTTCCCACACACACAACCCCTCCTTTGCAAGGCTAGGTCAGGACACACAGGCTGTGGGGGTTCAACACCAGAACCAGTCCCAGCTACTTCCAACCTCCTGCTTGCAAAGTCTACCAGCTGGTTCTCCCTTGGATTGGCAGGGCGTGGAAAGTGCCTTGTATTTCCCACAATTTCACAGCTTTTTCCACAAATAAACAAATGGTTATCACTTCAGGACTTGAAAGGCAAACTTCTTTAGAGCCTCAGGAAAACAGGAAAAAAAAAAAGTTGTGGTGATCTATCTTCTCTCTCAGCTTTTATTTAAGTTAAATGACACAGCATAGTTTTGGTTATGAAGCTGCTGCTCCATCAGGTGGAGAAGTCCATGGGTTACCAAGGATATTATAAGATGCAACACGTGAAGAATGGTTTACTGTGTGACTGGGACAGTCCAACACTTCAAAAGAAATAAGCCTCATGATAGCTTTGCAACAAATTTCTGATGAAGGGTTTGAATACTTGTGTCAGCTAGAATCACAGAATTGTTCAAGCTGGAAGAAAGCCTTGAGATCATCAGGTTCAACCATGAACCCTACTCTACCAAGGGCACCACTAAACCACATCACAAAGCACCACATCTAAACAGCCTCTAGACACCTCCAGGGATGGGGACTCCATCACCTCCCTGGGCAGCCTGTTCCAATGCCTGACCACTCCTGCTGGGAAAAATTAATCCTGATGTCCAGCCTAAATCTCCCCTGGTGCAGCTTGAGGCTGTTCCCTCCTCTTCTATCACTACTGACCTGTGAGAAGAGACCAGCACCAACCTCTCTCTGTTGACCTTTCAGGTAGCTGCAGAGGATGATGAGGTCTCCCCTCAGCCTCCTCTTTCTCACACTGAACAGTCCCAGTTCCCTGAGCTGCTCTCCACCAGACTCATTCCCTAGGCCTTCACCAGCTCAGCTGTTCTTCCCCTCCAGCCCCTCAATGTCCTTCTTGTACTGAGGTGCCCAAAACTGACCCCAGCACTCGAGGGGTGGCCTCACCAGTGCCAAGTACAGGGGGGACAATCCCTGCCCTGCTCCTGCTGGCCACACCACTGCTGATCCAGGCCAGGATACCTTTGGCTTTCTTAGCCCCCTGGGCACACTGCTGGCTCATCTTCGGCTGCCTGTCCATTAGAACCCCCAGGTCCCTTTCTGCAGGACAACTTTCCAGCTACACTTCCCCAAGCCTGGAGCATTGCTTGGGGTTGTTGTGGCCCAAGGGCAGGACTCAGCACTTGGCCTTGCTGAAGCTCATCCCATTGACCCCTGCCCACTGATCCAATCTGTCATGTTCGACTGAACAGGAAATATCAGAAGGGCAAAGCTGTTCCTTCTGCACCACATTATTTACAATCCTATTATTCCCCATACCAGGATATTGTGAATTGATCACTGTTTAATCTCCCCCCACCCAAAATGTCCCAGAATAACTGAAGGTAGGATTTTTTTGGTGTAATTAATCTATTCCTTTCTCACACATATATGATTCATCCATATGATTCATTTATATATATAAATATAAATTACATTTAAGAATTCTGCTGCAAGCATCTGAAGCTTTAAGATAGAACAGTTTGCAAAATGGGAAATAACCCAAGCCTATCCAATTTTAGCTTACAGGCAAATCAATTTGTTTACAGGGACTTTGTTTGCCCCCTCCAAGTAAAACCTCACCCTCTCATCCTTAAAATGACAATCCAATGTTTCTCACCATTTCTTTTAGTGACTCCTCCCACACAGCAGACACATAGAAGCAAACAAAATCCCACCCCTCACTGTATGCATCTATCAGTTCTAATATCTGTGCATAAAAATGGCTCTAACTTAATGCCAGTACTGGAAGTAGAATCATTGCTTGGCCTCTGTCGCTGGATTCCGTTCAGAGGTCAGCTCTGATTGCATTTGTACACCCCAGACACAGGCAGGCTTTTGTGGCCTTTGTCTCATTGCTCAGCTGAAGATTCTGACAGAAACTCAGTGTCCAGTTCTGGTGTCCCCAGCAGAAGAAGGGCACAGAGCTGCTGGACTGAGTCCAGAGGAGGCCACAAAGATGATCCAAGGGCTGGAGCAGCTCTGCTATGAGGACGGGCTCAGGGAGCTGGGGGTGTGCAGCCTGGAGAAGAGAAGACTCCAGGGGGGACCATGAAGCTGCCTTGCAATAGCTTAAAGAATCCTGCAGGAAGGCTGCAGAGAGACTTCTCATCAGAGTGTCTAGAGACAGGACAAGGGGAATGGTGTGAAGCTGAGGGAAAGCAGGGTTAGAGTGGAACTGAGGAAGAGGTAAGGGTGAAAGACTCTGAAATAGGTTGAGCTGTTCTAGGAGTCTATGATACTGGAGCTTTCCTCTGACACACTCAGAAATAGGATGCACCAACTGGTTTAACCTACTCAATTTCTTTATTGCTCTCCATTTAAACCAAAAGTTTAGCTTTGAAGTCATTCACTCTATACACATGGTTGTAAAGCTGAGCTCTCTTTTGTATAGCAGATTGCAAGAAGAGTTCAGTTAAGCATCATTTGTGGATACTCACTTAGGCTGCCTGATAAAACTTGAACTGCAACAGATTGTTTAGTTTTTAAATTAAAGTTTATACTTTACATCAATTTTCTTTTCAGGAATTGCTAGGGAGAAGTAAAGATGGAGGACATTTATCATACCTCAAGGGCTTAGCTACTTCCACTTGCCAGGAACTTAGTGCCAGTGTTGGGTTTTTCCCTCCTTTCCTATACCATAAGACTTAGTTTCATCTACTTAATCTTGTGGTTTGCTTCTAAACTGGTTTAAACAACATTTGGCCTTTCAAATCTTGTAGCCATGACTGTAAATTTCCCTGCATTAGTGCAAGAATCAAAATAAATCCCCACAACAGGTAACATTTAATGAATAACCTCTTGGGCTGGAACAAAAACTCCATTTCCAGACAACTGCCATCGAAATGAACTACACAAATTCCTTACTGCACTTAGAGGAGTGCCAATGACTATGAAGAGATTGCTTTAAGTTTGTAGTTTTGTTGCTGATGTTGGTTGGTTTTATATATTTTTTTAATTTATTAGTTCTTTTAAAATTCTCTTTCACATCCTGAAGGAACTCACAGTTGGTAACAAGAGCTATTTTTAGTACCAGTATAAGCTGGCTTGCAATTAGTCACAAAGCAGCAGCCAAACTAGGAGCAATTCCCATTTCCAGAATCCTCTGCAAACAAAACAGCATCTGCCTGCCATACCACTGGTGCCACCAAAGCCACCCAGATGTCTCCCAGCTCCAAGCCCTGCAGCTCTGGCTACTTTTGGGAATTTTGGACAAATTGCTAAACTGCTGCTGTAGCTTAGCTGTGGGGAAAAACAGCAGACAAGGCTCCAGTGTTTTCTCCTACCCCTGCAGCCTAATATTTTTACCTGCTCTTTCATGTTTAGCTGGAATAGTTAAACAAAAGAAACACAAACCAAAGAGTGCAATCAGTTGAGCATTGGTCTTAGGAAACCTTTTACTGGAGGCACCACAAGCATGTGAAGAGCAGCATTGTCCAAATCTGCTGTGTCACTCCCAACCTTTGCTGAGACTCCCTGATTTGGCTGTGGCCACTGGAAGCTGTTGAGACAGAGAGAGGTTTGTGGAAAAAGCCAAATGAGATTCTGTCCCCCAGTGAAGACTGGAGACCACCACCCTTGTATCTAGATCAACTTCTAACAACTCTGGAAACAGATCATCTCTCCAGCCTCTGCTAAGGAGATGAGAGCACACTGTCCCTCTCCAGCTAGCTCACTGACTGTAAAGTTTTTAGGACAGTAACAGCTTGAATTCTGATGACATTTCTTTACAAAGAATTGGATAGAAGCTCTGAGAAGTCCTAATGGAGGCATAAAAATACAGAGGAAGACCCTCGTTGCCCAGGGAGGTGGTTGGGGCCCCATTCTTACAGGTATTCAAGGTGAGGCTTGACATGGCTCTGGGCAACCTGATCCAGTAGAGGATGTCAAGGCCTTGAGTGACCTGTACTAGTGAGAGCTGTCCCTGCCTATGGCAGGGGGTTGGAACTAGATGATCTTTGAGGTCCCTTCCAACCTTACCATTCTATGATTCTATGTCCCAGCTGACTGCAGATGGGGGTTGGACTGGATGACCTTTGGAGGTCCCCTGCAACCAGACCATTCTATGATTCTATTCTTAGATTGTTACTATGACTTAAAACTTGTGATGAAGCAGGGGAATACAATAAAAGAAGGGAAAAAAACCCCAAAAACTAAAAAGAAGGTTATCTACAGTGTCACTTTTCACTGCTGAAGAGCACAGGACATGTCTGAGCAGGGTACCTATTCAACTGGAAATGAAGTCATTTTAAGTCAGCATAGCATATTCTGTAAAGTTCCATTCTAAAAATATTAGCAAGTGATGGGGATTCTTGCACCAAAATCACACAATGGAGTGAAATGAACTAAGGAGCCTGAGAAAGCATTTTGGGGGCAGAAACAAAGGGCCATTAGCAGGTGGAAGAGCCACAAGACTTGCAGACCTTGCCTGCCACCAAGTATTAAAATCTGCCCAGAGGATTTAAAGGCTCTCTCCTCCCCACAAAAATCTATGGTTTTATATCATTGGAATGCTCCTGGGCCCAAGCTGAATGGGACCTGGGGGTTGTAGTCAACAAGCAACTCAATATGGGCAGTGTGCCCAGGTGGTGAAGAAAGCCAACGGAATCCTGGCTTGGATTAGAAATGCTGTGTCCTGCAGGAGCAGGGAGGTCATTGTCCCCTTGTACTTGACTCTGGTGAGGCTATACCTTGAGTGTTGTGGCCAGGTTTGGGCACCTCATTACAAGAGGGTTGTGGAGGATGTGGAGCCAGTGCAGAGGAGGGCAAGGAAGCTGGGGGAGGGCCTGGAGAATAAATCTGCTGAGGAGCAACTGAGGGAGCTGGGGATTGTTGGTGCAAAAATGAGGAGGCTGAGGGGAGACCTCATTACTGTCTACAGCTACCTGGGAAGAAGGTTGTGGAGGGGTTGGTGCTGGTCTCTTCTCACAGGTAATTAGTGATAGAACAAGAAGGAATGGCCTCACACTGTGACTGGGTAGGTTTAGACTGGACATTAGCAAACTTTTTTCCCAGCAAGAGTGGTCAGGGATTGGAATGGGCTGCTCAGGGAGGTGGTGGAGTCCCCAACCCTGGATGTGTTTAGAAGTTGTTTGGCTGTGGTGCTTGGGGATATGCTTTAGGGTACACCTTGTAGGGTAGGGATATTGGTTGTGGTTGGTGATCCTGAGGGGGGTTTCCAACCAGAATGTTTCTGTGAAACTGACTTATGACCTGGATGACCAAACTGTTGTTCAAGCCTGAAAAGTGCTCCGCTGACCTTGCTAGCCTGGGACCTTCAGCTCAGCAGTTAATAAGAATCCTGCTTTTGGTAGCTGGGCTGAGGAACACAATTGTAGTTCCAATACTACAGCTTTCTTCCTGAAAAAGAAACTATTTTGATAATTTCTGTGTAGTATCAAGCTAACTGAAGATACCAAATGTTACTACTGTTGTCTGTCCTTCCATCAGCAATCCAAAAGAGAATGAAGGGTAAAGGTTTTCTGCTATTTTTCCTAGAGAAAAAAAAGAAAAAAGAGGTGAGGCACATCTGGAATACTGTGTCCAGTTCTGAGCCCCTCAGTTCAAGAAGGATCTCAAGGAACTGCTTGAGAAAGTCCAGCCCAGAGCCACAGAGCTGCTGCAGGCAGTGGAACATCTCCTGTGAGGCCAGGCTGAGGGAGCTGGGGCTTGGAGCAGAGCAGCCTGAGGGCTGCCCTCATTGCTGCTGCTAAAGATGTGCAGGGCAGTGTGGGCAGGACACAGCCAGGTTCTGCTCAGGGATGGCCAAGGACAGGACAAGAGGCACTGGGGGCAAGCTGGAGCAGAGGAGGTGCCCATGGGAACAGGAGGGAAAACTTTTTCCCTGTGAAAGTGTTGGATCCCTGGAGCAGGCTGCCCAGAGAGGCTGTGGAGTCTCCTCTGGAGACATTCAAAACATGCTGGGTCACGCACCCCTATGTCACCTGCTCTAGGTGATGCTGCTCTGGTAGAGGGAGTTGAACCTGAGCTTTTGAGGTCCATTCCAGCCCCTAACATTCTGTGAAGCTGGAAAACAACCCAAATCAGCTAGCTTGATGCATGACATTTACTTGAACCCAGTCCCAACAGTAAGCAAACCTTCCCTCTCCTCAAGTCATGTTAAGCTAAATCACCACTCTCTTATTTGTGCTGTCCCCTGCACGTTTCTAATTTAACAGAGGACTGAAAAATCATCAGTGGTCTCAGAGATGTTTGCTAGAACAACTGAACTACCACAGCAAATTGCTTTTTTAACACTGTAACACTACCACCATCATCGAGAAGCTTTTAACTCCAGGTGGAATTATAAACTGAACCATACGAGACACTGACCCTCTTAGCATTTAGCATGATGGTTTCCCTCAGAGCTCTAAAGCACATTTGCAGAAGAGGACCTCAGGTTTCAGGTGGACACCAAGCAGATGTAAGCCAGCAGCGTGCCCTTGAAACAGAGGTGGCCAGCTGTGTCCTGAGCTGCATTAGAAGCATTGCCAGTAGGCTGAGGGAGGTGATCCTTTCCCTTGACTCAGCACTGCTGAGGCCACACCAGGAGTGCTGTGTCCATCTCTGGGCTCCCCAGTATAAGAGTGGTATGGAGCTACTGGATGGAGTCCAATGAAAGCCAGCAAGGTGATTATAGAACTGGAGCATCTGCACATGAGGGAAGGCTGAGAAAGCTGCAACTGTTTAAGCTAGAAAGGAGAAGGCTTGGGGGTATCTGATCATCAGCACACATAAATATCTTAAGAGAGAGTGAAAGAGGATGAAGCCAGGCTCCTTGCAGCAATGCCCTGGTGACAGGGCAAGGTGCAAGGAGCTGATATTGAAACACTGGAGGTTCCACTGGAGCATCACAAGCCACTTTTTCATTCTGAGGGCGACCAAGCACTGCCACAGGAGGCCCAGAGAAGTCATGGAATCTCCATCCTTGGAGACATTCAAAAGTTGCCTGGACAAAGTGCTGGGCAACCTGCTTTAGGTGGCTCTCTTTGTGCAGGGGTGGGTGGGCAAGTGGACCTCCAGAGGTCCCTTCCAACCTCAATAATTCTGTAATTCTTTCCTTTATTTAACACCACATTTCAAAGCACAGCAACTGCAGCAAGATGTAACTATAAATACAGCTAATCTGGGTTCCCTGATGAGAATTCCTGACACTTTGCAGAGTTGTCTCTGTGCACAACTGCTATTTAAACACCTATGACAAGGCTAGGATAAAAAAAATAGGCATTCTGAAGAATGGTGACACATTCAGCTCTGAAATTACACTGTCTTTGCTGGCATGCAAGTAACAGCTCCAGGCTGATCTCTGGATGCGAGCTGGTCATGGATCAAGGCTCTGTACCTTTGACTGGCACTTTACATCTGTACTTTAACCCCTCCAGCTTCTGCTGCAATACACTTCTGTGTTTGTAGCCTCACCCAAAGAGCTGATGCAAATCACACTTGGTTTTTTATGGCTCTTATTGTCCAAACAGCTTAGCAGATTTTACAACTGCCAGCTAGAGAAGTGCTCACGAGTATGTGCATGCTCTGAGTACCCAGAGGTAGCAGAGGATCACCGAGCTAAGGACTATTCTACTTGGAGTATTGAGTCCATTCAGAAAAAAACCAGAATTCATTTCAGCAGTCTCACTGGATGAACACATCAGAACACTGCTGCTGATAGGAAGCCCTCTGTTCCTAAAGGTTTAGAGAATGACTGCCACAAAACATTCATGACTTATCCACAACAAAAGGAGATGCAATTATAGCACCAGTACTGAAGGAGACACAATTTACATCAAGGAAACATTTGACAGCATATCCTATTCATTCTTCTGAAAGGGGAGCTGCAGTATATAGACCTTTTTTCCATAATAACAATTACTATACAAGCCTGGGGTTGACATGACCATTACCTTTCTCCTCTCAAAACCAGACCAGCAAATCAGAACATACACCAAGTTGTTATGGTGATAGAGGGCAAACTTTGGCAGATGTTCTCCTTTAAGAGAGGCAAAAGCTGTACTTCACAGTAAAGACAGGGGGTACAGCAACCATGTGTGGCTACAATGCTTAGAATATTTACTTTTGTGAGGAGCTTAGCAAGGCAAAACCTGGAATTCCAGAAGGAACTACAGATAAGTGCCATTACTTTAGGATATTGATACCCATATTAATTTACTTTGACAAAAAACCCAAAAAACTGAATGGAGCATTCCTGCTCAAAGAAAACCAAACCAAACCCAAAATAAAAGCAATCTACTGGCAGGAACATGAACTACCAAGCAAAATGGCTTCAACTCAAAATAGCATAAGGAGAAAGATATGTGGCAAATTGTATCACACAAGGAGATGATAACTGGAAACCTAAAACAGCCAAAAATAGACAATGATTACTTTGCAAGAGAGGCCTGTAAAACAATGTGTTTACAGTGCACCTGCAATTCAAACAGGAAAATGAGAGGGAGAAATGAACAAGTGGCCAGAATGGGAAACTCTCAAAGCAGCATGTTGCTGTTATGAAAGTGTTCTCTTTGACACAGCAGTACAATAAAAGAAAGGGGGAAAAAAGGGGAGACAAGAGAAAGGACGGGGGGAAGACACGAGAAAGGGGGGGAAAAGGGGGGGACAAGAGAGGGGCTGGGGGGAAAGGGAGACATGAGAAAGAAAAAAAAAAAGCTGCTCATACACCCCCTAAGTTTAATAGGCTTCCTCCAGAAAACCCTTAATTTGCCTCATTCTTACAAGCTGACAGCCATGAACTCCAGAAATATCCAACTCCTCATTCCAGCAAAGTTTCACCTCACCTTCTTCTTTACCCCAGAACTTCTGAAGATCCAGAGGAATCTCTTCACTCCATTTATAGCACAGTACTGCCTGTACCTCTTCTAATTTTGTGAAATCACTACTTGGTTCGTAGCAAGTAGCAATCAAGCTATTGGCTACTGTGGCTGTGTATTAATTGTGCCTTACCATGGAAACATGGAGGTAACTGCCCACAAATAAGAGAATGAGTTTGTTTTTTTAGATAAGAAAAGCTACCATTTCTTCCCAACCTTGCAAAACCAGAATAACTAAAGCAGCAATGGAAAACAAAGTTTTTATTTTCTCCAGCAATTCAGCAACCCTTGGACATGCACAGGTTTGTAACCTACGACAGCCTCTCACTGAAACCAAGAAGGATTTTATTTTATTTATCCCTTCCCCTGCCCCCAATGAGGCTTAGAGGTTTTGAATTCCTTGGACCATACACAATTAATACAGTTTATGATAAACTATTTACTGTGGTTTCAAGGTAGTAGTTACACCTGAACAAGGCAGGATTCTCTTTTCTCTCAGGGCCAATTTCCTCCAGCCTTGCTCAAAGTCCCAGAGCTTCAGTCATATACAGGCACAGTTAGATCACCCTCACAGCTCAGGCTGTTGGTCATTTAGCTGCTGAGATTAAAGATGGCAGGACTCTGGAGACTCTGTACACAGGAGATGTGTGAATGCATTAATCAGCAAGTCATTTGGTGATTAAATTCTTGAGCAATAAAATACAAGGAAGGTAACTATTATGTTGAAGACATAAAATTCCTTCTGAATAGCTGGAGCTATCCTAAGCAGGTTTAAGAGGCTGTGCTGAAGACACTATTTTCAAACAAGCACCTTGTATACTTCTTATTCCACTGCTCCTAACTTTTAAGAGAAGTGCTCCTCAAATCTCCAAAAAGCTGCTGCTCTTCTCCTGACACACCTAGGAATTCATCTGGCAAAAACAGAAGGACAAACCAACTAGTCCCTGCTCTACCTTTTCTAATCAAACCCAAAAACATTGGCTCAGATTTTATGTTTACTATGCCTGAGTTTCTTTCACAGAATCACAGAATGTTAGAGGTTGGAAAGCACCTCCAGGGATCATCAAGTCCAAGCCCCCCTGACAAGGCAGGATCACCGAGGGTCCCAGTCTGCACAGGAATGTATCCAGGTAGGTCTGGAAAGTCTCCAGAGAAGGAGATTCCACAACCTCTCTGGGCAGCCTGCTCCAGGGCTCTGGCACCCTCACGGTAAGGAAGTTTCTCCTCATGTTGAGATAAAATCTTCTACGTGCAGGTTTGTTTCCACTGCTTCTTGTCTTATTACTGTGCACCACTAAGAAAAGATCGCCCCACTCCACTTGACCCCTCAGATATTTGTAGACATCGATCAGATCTCCTCTCAGCCTTCTATTCTCCAGACTAAACAGCCTCAGGGCTCTCAGTGTCTCTTTGTGGAGGAGATGCTCAAGTCCCCCAGTCATCCTCGTGGCTCTCCACTGGAGTTCCTCCATCAGATCACAGTCTCTTCCGAATTGGAGAGCCCAAAACTGGACACAGTACTCCAGATGTGGTCTCACTAGGGCAGAGTAGAGGGGGAGGAGAACCTCTCTAGATCTGCTGGACTCTCAGCTTCTCCTGGACTCTCTGGCACGGGGACCACCTGTAATGAGCATAATTCAATACAGACCTGAGTCCATGTTGCTCTAAGGTATACAAAGCTTAGCTGCTGAGCTGTTACATAATCTTTTGGCAATACATTTATGGAAGAACAAAGCACCACTCTCACTGTCCTCAGTCACCTCAAGTAACACTTGATATTATGTAGGTAACCACCTAAGTTATACTTTAGTCTTGTCACATTAAAATAAATTTATAAGAGGTCCAGATCATTCCTGGCACACATTTCCCACTCAGCCTTCACAGAAAGGAAAAGAACCTGACACCAAATAAAGAATATCGACACTTATAAAAATAATCTTTCTTTTAAGTGTCTTGCTGAGCTGCGAGACTGCTAAAGGGTGTTGCATAAAGTGTTTTAAAACCATGTGAATTAAAACTGCAGGACCATTTGTTGACAATGTTAACTCTAAAACTTGTCTCAACATTTACATTGTGGTGGCTTTTCAAGGACTTTAACCTGCCAGTGTTGAGAGGGATCCCGCAAAGTAAAACACAGTCCAGGGAAATCCCTAACGCTAAATTGCTCTAACACAGCAACCCAACGGCGACCATCCAAGAGGATCATAGAATCCTAGAATGGCTTAGGTTGGCTGGAACAGCTTAGATTGAGTCCAATCTCCCTGCCAGAGCAGGATTACCTAGGGCAGGCTGTAGAGGAACGTATCCAGGCGGGTTTTGAAAGTCTCCAGAGAAGGAGACTTCTCTGGGCAGCCTGCTCCAGTGTTCATCACTCTCACCAAAAGAAGGAAGTTCTGACAAGGGTGCCAGAGACAGCCAAGTTAAAATACACACCATACCAAGTTAAAATACACACCACAGGTTATTAGAGTATCAAGAGAGTGAGTGCAATGTGACACAATGCAAGCTCTAACCAGTTTTTAGATAGCAGAATCCAAGCAAGGAGTAAGAGAAATGTCTTCCTGCTCCAGTCAATCCATGAGATAAAGGTGTCATGCAGCAACAACTAGGCAGGGTTTTTTTGATACACCTCTCACATCTATGTTGCAGAGGTCCACTAAACAAAGCAGATTGCTATCCACCCTGCTTTAAGTGGCTATCTGCACAAAATATGGTATAATAAAAATAGTTTACAAAATATGAAGCACAAGATTGGAAAGATCTTAAGCCAATGAGATACACATTAAACAGTTCCACAGATTCTGTGTTCTTGTATTTAATAACACTGAGAGTGAATCCTGACTGTGTAACTGAAATACAGACA
The DNA here is from genome assembly GCA_013399055.1 of Ramphastos sulfuratus. NCBI lineage: Eukaryota > Metazoa > Chordata > Aves > Piciformes > Ramphastidae > Ramphastos > Ramphastos sulfuratus. Next base: position 54,452 of record WBNM01019210.1, on the reverse strand, counting down.
GGAAAGGAAATATCACTGCTTAGGGAGGCACTCTCAAGCAGTTCTATGTTCCTCTTGAACTGAGGGACCCAGAACTGGACACAGTACTCTAGACACAGCCTCACCAGGGCAGAGTAGAGGGGCAGGAGAACCTCCCTCGACCTACTAACCACAGCCCTTCTAATACACCCCAGAATGGCATTGCCCCTCCTGGCCATGAGTGCACATTGCTGGCTCATGGTCAAGCTCCCATCAACTAGGACCCCCAAATCCTTTTCCCCTTCACTGCCTTCCAACAGATCAGTCCCCAACCTATACTGATCCCTGGGGTTGTTCTTTCCCAGGTGCAAGACTACAGTTGCCCTTGTTGAATTTCATTAAATTTCTTCCTGCCCAGCCCTCCAGCCTGTCCAAGTCTTGCCTTCTGGTGTGGCAGCC
>WBNM01019210.1:25802-43705 GCA_013399055.1 Ramphastos sulfuratus | reverse complement strand
AAAAAAACCAACAAAAAAACAAAAAAAAAAACCACCCCCCCACCCCCCCCCCCAAAAAAAAAAAAAAAAAAATCTATCTTTGAAATAAGCTTTGGAATCTGTGTTTAACAGCAACGAGTTTGATAAAATACTAAATAGTCTAGATATGAAAATAGTAAATTACAGAAGTGCCACACAGGGTGATACAGACAGAACCTGTTTAGGAAGAAGGTTCTCTAATTCACACCACCATAATTTAAGGTTCAGTCAGTGTCAAGCACCATTATTTCTTAAAAGGGCTTTTCTCAGACAGAGTATCTGTCAGACAAGATTTAACCCCAGAGAAGTAACACGAGCTTATAACAGTCATGACTAAATTACAAGTTTTAAAGCAGACAGCCATCAAAGGAAGGGGAACAGGCAATGGTGGATTCAGGAAATGTACATCCCCTCCTAGTCAGCTAATGGCAGCTTTAATAGGATGTGATGGATTTTTTCTCCACCAGGAGAAAATGCTGCCTGCATTTCTGCTTCAGCAGCCCACGCCAGCTGACTAATGGAGTTATATTTTTGTCTCGCCTGAGAACGGTGACTTGCCCATCGTCTTGCATTGCAGAATGAAACACCAACAGCAGCTGTGGGGCCAAGGGAAGAGCTGCTCCATTTGGTAGCCAAGAGCCAAGGCACAGCCTTCCCCTCAAACACTGCAGCTCATTTTCTGGCAGAGGGGGATGAAAAGGCACAGCACAGAATGAGGCCACTTTTAGGGCTTAAAAGTAGCTAACTGGAGAGACTTTTATAGAGCAAGAAATCATCACTGGGGAGGAAAGTAAAGGATTCACAGGAGTTAAAAATAGGGCTCACAGATTCACAGAATATTATCATAAAATAAAATTAAAAGTAAAATAAAAATAAAATAATAAAAAAAAAAATAAAAAATCATGGAATTGTCAGGGCTGGAAGGTACTTCAAGGATCATCCATTTCCAATCCCCTGCCATGGGCCAGGCACACCTTCCACTAGCCCAGATTGCTCAAGGCATCATCCAATCTGGCCTTGAACACCTCCAGGGAGAGAGCATCCTCAACCTCCCTGAGCAACCTCTTCTAGTGTCTCACAAGTCTTTCTGTGGGGAGAATTTCTTCCCAATCTCCAGTCTGAATCTCCCCTCCTCAAGCTTCAATCCATTCCCTCTTGTCCTATCGCTCCAAGTCCTTGTAAAAGTCCCTGCCCAGCTCCCTTGCAGACCCTTTTCAGGTACTGGAAGACTAATATTAGGTCTCCCCAGAACTTTCTCCAGCTGAAGAATGAAAAAGCCCTTGGGAGCTTGGAAAAAAATAGTGGTAGATCAAAGCAGGTTTCTTAAAACGAGTCTTATCAAATACCATTACATGTAAAAACTCTTTACCTTGGCATAATTACAACCCTAATTGTAACAGACTAATTGCAAAGAAACACTTCTGCCACACTGCTGAACAATCAGCATATGCCTGCAACTAGAAACATCTTCTTATGCAAGCATTTGGGCTTCAGTCCTGCAAAAATTTAAATCTATCATTCTGAGCAGACCTACAGATCTCTGTGGAAGTCTGTGCAGAGTTTATCAGACACAAAAAAGCTAACACATATTTATAAGTCTTGCAGGATAATTGCTTTTGGCAGAACATAAATAAGGTTGCTCTAATGTGTTCCAGCACCATGGTCCTGTGCCTTAAGAGGCAGGCATTCTGGTGAAGCCTGTCATTCTTCATAGGAAGAGTGGCAGATGCATAGCCCAAAGAGACATTTCAACTTCTCTTTGCATTTTCTTTAGACTTCCAGCAAGAAAGCTAACAAGTGAAGCTGATAAAAATTGCCTACAAATGCTTTCTTGCTACTGCCATGGATACCACTGGTAGGACTGGAAGCAATTCTTACACCAACTATCTATAGCCTCCAACACTACCAAGCAGTCCATCAGTTAGGCTGGGAAGTTTACTAGGTATTTTTCCAGAAGTCAGTGCTCTGGGTGACAGGACAATAACTCAAAATGAGAAGCAGCCTTAATAAAGGACTCTAATGTTCACTGTACCTCAATGGAAAAAGAATCTTAAAAATCTGCTACTAAAAAGAGCTTTCAAACAGCAAGACAAGCATCTGGAATTATTTTAGAAGCTTGATGCCAGTAGTTTGCCTAATTGACTTTTAAATGCATACCTAAAACTAAGCCTTAGATTTCTCTCCTTGTCAGTCTTGATCTTTTCAGCATTGTCATACTGCCTCTATTGCCTTTCATTTTAACTTCTACCAAGGAGAAGGCTGAGGGAACTTTGGTAGCTGTCAGTGCCATTTAGAGTTATAAGAATGGAGTAGATCACTGCTGCTTTTGCCAGCCCCAGCTGAAACAGCAGGTCTGGCTTAGCAGAAGGCTCTGCTCTAATAATGGAAAAAAACCCTTAATATATTGTGTAGATAGAGGTAACACAGCAGGTTTACTTTTGCCCTTCCATTCAACTCTGTCTCATTTTCATCCAATAGCTTCATCTCTCTAATCCAAGCCTGACAAAACAAGACAGTTCACTGATGATACATCATCAGGATTTCACAGCTGAGAAAGTGATGCATGCAACAAGAACAGCCCTGCTGCAGCTCACTTCTAAGAAATTCATAGATTCATAGAATGGTTTGGGTTGGAAGGGACCTTAAAGATGATCCATTCCAACCCCCCTGCCATGGGTCAGGGACACCTTCCACTACACCAGATGGCTCAAGGCATCATCCAATCTGGCCTTGAACACCTCCAGGGAGAGAGGATCTGCAGCCTCCCTGAGCAACCTCTCCTAGTGTCTCATCAGCCTTTCTGTGGGGAGAATTTCTTCCTCATCTCCAGTCTAAATCTCCCCTCCTCAAGCTTCAATCCATTTCGTCTTGTCCTATCACTCCAAGACCTAGTAAAAAGTCCCTGCTCAGCTCTCCTGTAGCCCCCTTCCTGGAAGACTGCTATTAGGACTCCCCAGAACATTCTCTTCTCCAGCTCAACCTGTCCCCACAGGGGAGGTACTGCAACCTTTTGATCATGTTCATTGCCCTCCTCTGGACCTTCTCCAGCAGTTTAATGTCCTTCTTATGCTGAGGACACAGTGCTCCAGACAGGGTCTCACTACAGCAGAGTAGAGGAGGAGAATCACATTAACAGCAATGGGAGGAAAAGAAGTAATTTCAAACACTCAGCAGCTCTCTCAGAGCCACATGATTTCACATTTAGTGTTTGTAATTCCTGCTTCCACTGATTTCTATTAAGCACATTTTGTTTTGTGCATGAAATATGACAAATAGACCTACAGGAAAATGGAACACAGAGGAATTTTGAAGTATTTACCTAACTTATAATCAAGGAATTCTTTTGTTTGCACCTCAGATATATCTAGTGTAAATCAGCATCTCTTAAAGAAGGCACATTCTAAGTAATAAATGAGCCTGCCATGACTGAAGGGAGATTAAAGGCAATCCCCTCCCCACTCCATGAGGTCCCTGGCCAAAGCCCAAGAGCAGCACCACCTTTTAATGCCCTTTGTCCTTCTGCTAAAGCACTACTTCAGCATTGGAAAGCAAGCATTTGACACTGGCATGACCATAAGTTCAATGCATCTCCTAACAAAATTAAATTGTTACCTTTCTCCCTGGAATGCCATGCTTACAATTCCAGCTCATCTCCTTCACATAGTTCTTGAGAGACAAATTGTTTCAAGAAAAGAAATACCCATGCAGTCCACAGTGTTCTGCAACACTCTGCTTAGGTATTAATCACAGGATGGTTCAGGTTGGAAGGGAACTCAGAGTTCATCTGCTCCAACCTCCCCACCATGGCCAGGGACACCTCTCAGCTAGACTCAGCTGCTCAAGGCCTCATCCAGCCTGGCCTTCAACACCCTCAGGCAGGAGGAAGCCACAGCCTCCCTGGGCAGCCTGTGCCAGAGTCTCACCACTCTCACACTGAAGAACTTCTTCCTCAGCTCCAGTCTGAACCTACTCTCCCTCAGCTTCAAACCACTCCCCCTCATCCTGTCTCTAGACACCCTGATGAAAAGCCTTCCTGGAAGCTCCCTTTCTGGGGAGTTCTGAGGTCTCCCTGCAGTCTTCTCTTTTCCAGGCTAAACACCCCCAGCTCCCTCAGCATATCCTCATGGCAGAGCTGCTCCAGCCCTTGGACCATCTTTGCAGCCTCCTCTGGACTCTCTCCAGCAACTGTGTGTCCTGCTGGGAGCACCAGGACTGGAGGCAGGATTGAAGGTGAGGTCTCAGTAGAGCAGAGTCAAGGGGCAGAATCCCTTCTCTTGCCCTGCTGCCCACACTCCTTTAGATGCAGCCTAGGACAGAGTCATTTCAAGTTACAATATGCAAACATGAACAGCAAAGCATACCAAACAGTTAAAAATTTATCACCTGGCATAGAAATCCTCACTTAGTTTCAACTTTTGAATGCCTGAAGATGCAGTTCTTGTATTATGAACAGAGAAAGCATCCAGAACTAAATCACTGCTAAGGCAAAATGAAGTCCTATCAAATAGTCACATGGTAAAGCTTTCCACCAAAGAATCAAGAAAGAAATAACACATTTCAGTTCAGTTCACACTTCCTGATGAAGAAACAGATGTATGTGGAATTTAACCAAGTAGAGCAAGTGGAAGAGTCAGAGGCAGGATGTCAAGGAGAAATTTTGTGAGACACTTTATGGTAATTCTTATGTAAAGCATTAGTATCTTAAGGCAACAGTAGCATTAGATAATCAAACACAGTACTAAATTATTATTAATTTGTGATGTCCTCAGCACACTTTGTGCAGTTCTGAATTGCATCTCTAAAGATCTTCAGCAGCTCAGTTACCAAGTTTTTTAAACATCTTCAAAGGGAGAGTTGCAAACTCCCAGAAAGGAGAAACTGCAGCTGACCCCTTTGTACTTTTCAAGTAGTTCTGAACCATCTGTCACAAAAACTTCCCCAAAGCACTTCAAACCACAGATCTGTTTTACCATTAAAAAGCAAACAAGTGAGCAGTTCAGTGGATTTTTAAATAAATCTACTCCTACTCTCCCTCATTAACTGATCTCAAGTGTAAATTTGCTTTAGATGCTTTAAGAGGTGGCTATTAACTACACAAAGTTATTTTGTGTGTCAAAATGGCAGCAGCAGTGCTGTATATTAGGTCAAACTGGATTTGTCAGTATTGGGCATTAATGGAACTCTTTTTTTTCCTGTTTTTATTTTACATGGCTTGTGTGCTCATGCAACTTGAGCTTGTTCTGAAATACTTCACAGGCTGACTAAAAGGATTTGAAAAAAACAAACCACCAACAAAACAACAAACCACCCCAAAACCAACACCAAACCCATGCTGAAGAGTTAACTACTTCAAATTCTACCAATAGCCCATCACAACCCATTAAACCATAGCAGGTAGCACTATGAAACTCCAGACCATTGAGGGAGAGGTCATTTAAGAAGCAGCTCAAATTCCCATCTCTTAAAACACCTACAGAATTAGGAATATTTGCCTGGCAGTAGTCTTTTCTGCACAGTTTTACAAAATCACATCAACTCCCAGACCTTCACAGAGGACAGACAGATAAATTCATGCAACCCCAAACATCATCACTAATACTGAATTCAACTTCATTTGTGCGGATCTTAGATCCTCACTTAGTAGCAGCCTCAGCAACCACATTATGCTGCTGCAAGGCTCAGTATTGAAGTGAATAAACCACAGACACAGTATTTCCCTTGCCAAGGAAATGGTATCTAATGGAACTCCAGAGACTGAAGATGAATGAGCAGAAATTTTATCATTAGGAAAAAACAAACCTTAAAAAAAAAAAAGTAGACAGAAGAGATACATAATCATCCCTGCTTCTGCTGCCAGATACCAGAGCTCTCTATGGAATTTAAAGGCTACCTGGCTATTTAAACCTTGACAAGTATCAGTCTGAGCTTCTTGTGATCTACCAGAATAATGTACAAAGCAAGGGTGAGACCAAGAAAGCTTCCTACCTTTTCACCAGTGTTGGTTTTGCCAAAGGACATATCCCAAATTCAACCAGAAGCAAATCCTGACAAAATTATTTGCTGAGCTATAAAAAGAATTCACTGTGGAAGAAAGCAAAAATAGTTCTTTGGAGAACACCACATCTTTCAGTTTAACTGTTAAGACTGCATTTTTCAGGAATCTAATAGACCATTTTATTAGAGAGACCAAAGAAGGGACTATGTCTCAGCAAATACCAGAAGCGCAAAAAAAACCCTCACCAAATGCACCCCAGATCATAACCCTCATTTCCCAGTTACGTTGAGATTTGTTTTCTCCACTGTAAAAACACCTAACCCTAAGACAGACAACAAAAGCTGCAGAAAGCATCTGCTTTCTGATGTAGGGTACCACAACTCCTGCACTAGCTGCTTGTCATTGCCTTGGAAACAAAGCATGAAGCAACCTTCAGAAGTGCTGCCCAGAGCGACTCCTGTCCTTGAGCAGTGACAATTGTTGCCTCCTTTGCCATATGAAAATTAATTACCATACCTTGCAATTTTCCTGCTGAAATGATCCTGTCCTGAAGCCCACAGCAGAGACTTGGAGCATCAAGCTTTATTTTGGATGCTACAAGGACCAAAGCTCTCTGTTTGCACCCTCCAGCTCAAGGAATGTTTGGACCTTAAAGCTTAACTATAAGCTCTTACTTCAGTCACTGAGCTTCAGTTGTGAGGATCAAGGTCACACAGCGCAGATATGCCTGAAGACAAAAAAAGGAATCCTGCACCTCCCTGTAGCTGCTCAGGCCTACAAAATACAGCTAAAATAACTGATTTGGTAAACTTATTTCCAGTTATTCCATGTGTCTAATCCATACAGTTTGGTTTTGCTTAGGAAAGAAAAAAAATACATGTAACTGCAGTTCTACTTCAGGAAAATTTGTTCACAGGCATCCAACAAAGCTGAATTTTCTCTAGTGGAGAAGTCACTCAACATTGATTTTCAACATCTCTGCAATGCTGTCTTCTGTCACTGCTGAAAGGAGGATAAACTCGTAGCCTGTGGGAAGCATTCTGTCTTTCTACAGCAAAGGAAACACACGTTTTTATTTGGGTTATGTTTTTGCTGTCCCAGAGTGGCAAACAGGCTCTTTGCTAGCATTGCTCAAGGCTAAATCCCTGATATTAAGACCTGTAACAGTGTTCAGTAGGCCAGCCAAAATGTCTCCAAGAGACATTAAACAGTATTGGATTTTCCAGAGGAGGTTTTCAGGACAAGCTGCGTGAGAACACTAACACAGAGAAATGCTCAGAAAAACACTTCTTAAAATTCTAGAAACAACCCAAAAGCTACAAGGATGGATCTCTCTACAAGTCAGCAAGCCTAGAAACACAGGAGAATATGGCACTTTCAGCAGGAAAACCAAACCAAACTCAAGTAACTATCTCAAGGAAATGAGGAGTTTAAGAAGGTACAGCAGAGAAGGAAAGAGATGAGAACCTGAAAAGCTTCTGAAATTAGCCAGCTGAGCTTATCAGTTTTCCCCTAGTTAACCACAACTTACTCCAGAAGAAGAATTAAAGGCCCCACAGGAAATTACACCATACTAAACTACAGCACTCTAAATTCACATCTTGTTCTGAGATAGCTTCCTTGAATAGACCTGTTGTGGTTCCAGAATTCAACTACTAAATGAGGAAGAGCTTGTGTTTTCCACTTCAGGCCAATGAACGTGGATGTAGTCTCTCTCTGCGAGCCCTGCAGGCAGCCAAAGCAGAAATGACAGGTAGTGAATTCCTGAGCCATCAATTCAGGGAGTCCCAAAAAAAAAAAAACCAAAACCAACCCTGGTTTTGTGTCAGTGACAAACACACAACATGCTTGCACGAGCATCTCCTTTACTGCCTGGAAAACACTCTAAGTACATGACATGAGATACTTCAAAGCACATGATAAGGCAACACTACTTCAGCTGCTTCTGAAATAATTTCCAAAAAGTCCTCTTTGCTCTCCCAAACCACCTGAAAACATAATCTCTGTAACTAAATTCCCTCAGCCTGCCTGTAGCTGAGAGGCTGGGGTGAAGGTATGGTCACAGACTCGATTTTCAGTGACCCAAGGTAAAAATGCTGAAGCAATTTCTCCAGAGCCTGCACTACCTCAGGCGGGGCTGTTAACATGCACGATTCCTTCCCATCACCATAGTAACAAGCACGTACATTTTAAGGTGCATATGGGGGCTCTTCTAGAGGATGTGTCAAGTTGAATGCAGCTAAGACAATACAAGAGTATTTTAAGCTAGACTCGTTCAGTACAAATACAGAAAGGATGAAAATGCTGTGCTAGAGATGATCATGAGACTGTTTAAGCAGTGGCTAAGCATCCAGTAAAAAGTCTTCTGGAGGCTGTAAGAAGTAGATGATGAAGTGAGGTTCAATCGGGACCTTTATGGGTCTTAATGCATAAAAAGAGCTGTGTAGTAACAGCCTGGTTTTAAAGGTGGCCCAAATGTCTCAGGAACCACAAAGCAGAACAGTGTTAAGGACCTAACAATTACCAAAGAGAGAGAGAAAAAAAAAAAAAAGATCTAATTAGAAAAATGTATTTACTGATTAAGAAAAGGCAAAGCTGGCATTTGTGTTTCAATGAGGGCTGCAAGTACTTTGTACCTACCTGCCTGAAGTATGTAGGATACTCAAGTGACACCACAGAAACCTGGGCTTAACAGGTGGCTCCACAGCAAATATGCCCATACATTTCAACAGCCTAACTGGCACTCTAGAACTAGCAGAGCTTCTCATGACTGATGTCACTATTGCCTTAAAAGAACCAAACCTAAAGCAAGCTGCACATAAACAAATGCATTATTCCCTCAGCTGCTCATACTACCTGAAAGAGAGCTTCCAAACTGGGGGGAATCCCCCAAGTTTCAGAGAAGAAAATCATGCCAGCAGAAAGAATACAACAAACAGCATGCTCCTCGCCTGGGCAGAGTTACAGCAACGTTCCCAACAGCTGAAATCCTCCCAGAGCTGAAACCTGAAGAGGAAAGACTAAAACCAGACTCTGCTGCAAGAACAAACGCACACAGGACCCCGTAACAAACCTGTCAGCACTTTGCTTTTCTTTGCAGCGTTAGCCTGTACAGAATTGTAACACTTGCTACAACGCAGCTTTCAATCATACAGCACCACCTGTGAGTGGTCAGGAGGTGCAGTCCTCCTTGCTGGCACCAGGTCAGCAGCAAATGAGGCAAGGGGCTGAAAAAAAGAAAATGCCCAGTACTGATGGTTTGAGAGGAGAGCCCAGGCAGCCTGACTATATTCCTTACTCTCATTCATACCCCCTGGTCACATGGATTTTATTATTGGTTCTTAAGAATTTCAGTTTACAACTTTGCATTCCCTTGGCAAACTCTTTATGTGTCACTGTTACCAGCAATCGGAATTTCTCCTACAGGTTTCTGAGGTTTTCCTTTGGGTTGTTTTTGGTTTGGGGTTTTTTTTAGTGATTTGTGTGTGTGTGTTTTTTTTTGGCTTTTCTTTACATCGTGCAAAATTAAAGAGACAGCAACCTCAAGGTTTTTTTGCATAGTATCAGCAGTACAAGAACTACAAGTGGAACTAGAAATGAGACAGATAATTGTCCTCTGAAGAGGGCACAAAAATATCTGTCCTAAGTCTAGGAAACTTCCAATCTACTCTTGGTGCTAAAGGAAGGAAAGAGGAGTGATTAACAACAGTAACTAGTGCTTAAACCCCCAGGTTTGGTACATATGGGCAGCCACTTATGTAGGTAAAAAAAACCATAACCCTATGGCAAGATTTCCTGTTTTAGATGTACAGACCTCAGCTCTAAATCCTGAATTAGCTCCTTTATATGTTTCAGAAATGTGCCCCTGTTCAAGGCTCAACATGTACTGGCCTCAACCAAGGTGTTCACATTAAGGCATGCTGGACTGGGATCCAGAGCACAGAGGGCTTCACCCCTGCGTGAGAGGCTGAGAAGTTTTTAAGAAACTACAAAAAGACTCCTAGATCGAATTATGCACTCCCACCTTTCACTACCCTTCCTTAATCCCTTCAAAAGTTTAGAGAGGGAGACATCACTTCTGCCCTCCAGGTTTATACCACTTGACCAAAACAGTTCTGCACAACTGAAAGAAAAGAAATTACCAGCAGCAATCCTGACTAGAGTTCTGTCTTACCAGGCCTGGGCTTATTTAGGGAAAGCAGGCAGTCTCGGCCATCATTTTTAATAAACCTGACACAAGTTTTCAACAATTACTTATTTTATTAATGAAATTCTTGGTGCTCCTTGTTGCTACCCTTGTTTATTTACAGCATTTGACTTCACTGTAACTGAAATAAATCAGTTTCATTTTTGCTTGGACAAATTACAGCTCGTGTTGCAACAAGTCACAGTAAAACGGTAATTGTCAACAGCTGTCAGATCATCCTGGGAAGACTTTTTTCTCTGGTACTGGTCTTCTGGAGGTGTACTTTAAAGAAAGGAAAACAAACAAACAAAAAAAAAAGAGATAACTCCTAGACTTTAACATCACCTGCTCTCAAGCTACTCATCAGCTCAGAGAATTTCTTCAGGGCTTCCGAGGAGGTGAGTGTTTGACTTGCTGTTGCAGAATTTTGGATTACAAGACTTCCTCATTCCTCACCTAACTTCAATACCACAAACAGCAACAATCTACATTTTCAAACACAAAAATCGACACATCAGAGAAGAAAAAATAAAAGAAAGTGGGAAGAGAGATGAGACAGAGGAGAGAAGGGAGTGAGAGAAGAGATCTTTATCACCTCGTTATTAAGATGGTTTAGATGTTTCAGCAGTACAGATTTGGGGAATTCTTGTGTAGCATACACATGAAAAGTATTTTCCTCTGAAGTTTGGTATTGGGCAGCAATGGAGAGTGGAGCACAGTTAAGTGCTGTTTATGGCCTATTTTCCCTGTTTGAAGTATTTACTGTCACATGATGGTGAGTTCTTAGAAGAAAAATGCTTGTGATCCCCCTTGCCTATACAAATGCATTTATCATATTTAGATTTTTCTCTTCTTGTTGTTATTATCATTTATTCCCCACTTCATTTGGAGCATTGGGAGCTAGGGCCTGCAACTGTGTAGGAAGTCAGTTATTATTTAATCAGAGACACATTTATAAACAATTTTAGTACTCAAAGCACTTAAATGCCATTTTTTTTTTTTTTTGGATCCCTGAGTATACACAAAGATTTCTTGGTAGTTTGGTTTTGTTTGTTGGGGTTTTTTTTCCTCTTAAATGTATTTTCTTGTCATATGTAGGAGAAAAACACTCAACACAAACTGGTATCCCAGATAACAGCATGAACATTAAGTAAAAGATAAGCTTGAAAAGATGTGAAAACATATGCACTCAAAATGTCTGCTTATTTCCTGCGAGGAAGTGTTGTTCAAGACCACCACAGTCTTAGAGATGGCTTCCCTGCATGGATATTTTTCAAACAGGAGAGACACCATGCTTATCTCTGTGCCATATACCATAACCCATGTTACCACACACAACATGATACCACCTCGTGCATGAGAAAAACCACAGGCAGTAGTGCCAGCCAATGGATTTTACTGGATCCTAGTCCAAGCACTAGCAAAAATAAAATAAATAAAATCTTCTCTTATGGAGCACAGGAAAATAACCACAACAAAAGTAAGGATTGCTATTGTCTTAGTTCTAGAAATATATGTTAATACAGCAAACCAAAAGAGCATCCAACCCCTTGCTTCCCTCAACAAACAAGCACTGCTGAAGATTATTTCAGCTGAATACCATGACAGGTTAGACACACCTAATAAAGCATCTGAAAGCATAAAAAACCACTGCCAATATGTTTACAGCTTCTTCAATTTAATTTGGAATATTTTTAGCATATTAGTATCCAGCAATTAAATAAGTACTTCACAATTACAAGTGCTTTCAGTAAGAGGAGTACATATTTTCAAGGGGTAGATACAGGAATAAGTTTTAGATTTTCAAGGGCCATTTATTTTTTGGTTTATGATCAGTTCCAGCCATTCAATAACTGTGCTACTTAAAATCTGCTTGCTTAAATATTGTTGCACACAAGAGACAAAAAAGACAAAGGCAGTTCCATTCCATTATACCACATATATACGTATTCCATGCAGAAACTGGGATCCTTAACAACATGGCAGCTCCCAGCTGCCTTTCAGGTTCCCTTAAGGAAATTGCCACATGTTCCAGTTGAGAAAAAAAGAGGGAGAAAGTGAACATTAGAACATCACCGTTTAAGACAACAAATACTCTATGCTGCAGCACAGCTACTTTTTCTGAATCAGTGCAGTAAACCCCTTCCCCCCCCCCCAAAAAAAAAAAAAGGGAAACAGTATTTCCTTTGTCTCCTTTTTAAATATGTGTCAATATTCTGAAAAGTATTTTTGTGTTTCTGATGTCCCATAAAGTCATCAATGCAGATACACACCAAAATGGGCAAGCAACAAAAATGCCAGTGTTTAACGATTTCGGATCAGATCAGGCTATACTCCGAGCTTTAATCCTATGATTTCTGATCCTATCAGGATATATTCCTTTCAAGAAATGTCTCTCCTTTTGAAACATATCCTAACATCCTTAATGCCACACTTCAAGACCCTTAAATTTTAAAAGAACAGACAAGAAAAACAGTAGTCAATGTTTAATTCTAATATTCTCGCTGGCTCCAGTTATGCTGAAGCATCCAGAAAGCATTTTTCTGCAGGACCTCAGTCATCAAGGAATGTTGCTAAGGTGAATATTACCAAAAAATACAAACAAAAGAAAATAAATTAACAAAAACCTCCTGACTACCAGATTATGCAACATGCAAATTCAGTTTCACCTTCAAAATAGTGTCACATAAGTTAAAGCCAAAGCCACAGAAGCAGTTGATAAATCTCCCCACGACTCTCTAGAGAACCATTCCCCCAAATGAAAATTTATCAGAATTACAATGATTTCATAATCATCAATTGGTCCAGAAGATACTTTTCTTAAAAACAAACAAAACACCTGATTTGGTTCCACAAATTCCTTATATTAAGGAATGAAGAATTCCAAAGTCTATCTATGCTCTGCATAGCAGAAGGAAAAAAAATAGCCTGCTGATCAATGTTAAAAGCCTCCCACAACTAATAAAACCAAACTAGTTGGCCGTACTTTCTGTGATATGATTTCATGCTCCCCCTTTCAGTATTTTGTCTTGCAATACAAGGAGAGCTGAAGCATAAACAAAGCATAAAGAGTATTTCCATCAATAAGACATGAACCCATTGAGTAAGCATTTTATTTTAAATCTTTAGTCCAGCTTTATTTTTTTCAAATCAACATTTGAGGATGCTAACAACATCCTAATCCAGAGGCTGTTAAGCACACAGAATTAGCGTACACCCCAAGTTCCTTCCATTTATAATCCCTTGAATTAAATTATCTAGGAAAATGAGTCCAAGACTACCTGTATTTATGTTCCAAGACAATTAGCATACAATAGCCTGAATCTGTGAAAAATAGAGTATGTAAAAACAACTCTATATAGAATCCAAAAGCACCAGCATTCCCTGAAAAGAGGCCACCTGCAATACAGAGGGAAGTAAACAAACCAACGAAGCAGTGCTCCTACTTTTCAATAGCAGCAACTCAGACTCCATCTTAAGCCTGTCATCATTCATCCCTACTGAATGGGGACTACTGAATGTCACAACGATTCTGCTTTACCCAACACTGAGATTCACTAGCACTCCTGGATAGTCACAAAATCTGCCACCAAAGCAGGAACTGGGCTCAGTGCTTGCTGACCTGCCTGCTTTGACATTATGTTAAGCTGCATGTACAGCGAACTGACCCCCGAGTCCACAAATGCAACTGATTCCCTCATTTAAAAACTGACAGCATTTGCGAATGCCGCATCCTGTTCGCGCTGACCACGCTAACTGCAACACACCACTCAGGGAGACAGAAGGATGAAATTATCTGGAGGCACAGAAATACTCTCATCTAACTAATACCTAAATGACAAATGCAGGAACATCATTGCAATGCCAAAATCACCAACCAAGATTCATCTGTGGCAATCAGGGTTTTTTTTTAAAGACTGCTTTCCATATGTTGATGACTGACAAGAAACCTGGTAGTCCTCAATGCAGCTTTTTAATTAATCTTTCCCCCCACCACTGGGAATTGAACATTGCTCATTGAGGTCAAACTCTATAGACACTGCAAATATTTGTTTCTTACTCCATAAAATGAAGTTTTATAGATGAAAAATAACCTTCAATCACCAGAATATTCCTGGTAGCCACAACGACACAAAATGCATTGCAAAGTACCCGTATTCGCCCTTATATGCCAAGAGATTTGTTAATGACCTCAAAGCTATTGATGACATCAATTACACTAAAAAAGTGTGAACTTTTAATACACGATTAATTCCAATTTGTAGATCTGCCCTATTTTCACACAGGGTTTATTTGGGATTTCAATCCCATTTCCCAGTCATCTGAAGTGATGTGCTTGTGCTCTGTGCAAAATCAACCAAAGAGAAACCACAATCCTGGCCTCACCAAAAATGCTGCTAAAAAAGCAAGTGAAACTGGGAAGAGAAATATTTTTTCTTTTTTCTCCCTCCTGACATTCTAACAATTCAAGTTTAAAAAAAAAAAAAGAAAGAATTTGTGTTCTTTGAGAAAAAGCATTTATAGTGCTTCATACGGTTAGACACATTTAGCTCTAAACCAGCACTGAATTAACTCAAACCCAATGCTGTAGGTGAGCTTTTCTTTCTCATTTTAAGTAAAGATTACTAATTCTCTTGGGTTGCACTAACAACAAAGCCTCCTCCACTCCATAAATGCATAATTATTACCTTAGTGTAATTTGTTAAGGTAATGAAATAGTGTATTCATGAGCCCTGAACATCACCGTCTTAATACTAGCAACCACAAAACAGTTACCTCAAACAAATACGTTGCCTGCTTCAGGGATCATTCATCACTAAGTTTCATTCAAATTTATTTTTTGGAAGGTTTCAAAAATATTTAAAATCAGAGTTAACACACTGACCTCTAAACAGTTTATGCTGTATTAAAAATATCTGTGTTATTCAGCTATTTCAGAGGTCTCTCCAGCCATGACATAGGTTAAGAAGAAATGGCGATAGCTGATCTACCACAAAATTCTGAAAGCAGGCAAAAATGAACTGCATTGCTGCTTTCTATCCATTCAGTTGCCTTCACTGTTACCTGCATTTTATAACAGGCAACATTTCAGTATGTCTCATTCAGCACGACCGACTTCTTCCTTCTACACTATATTGGTATCTTGTCGATGTAAGCCAGTATTGTTCAATAAAATGACAATCACTCAAAATGGATTAACTTACTGCCTTGGAAACGCGTTCTTAATAATTAATTTAATTTTCAGCCTTCTATTTTTTTGAGTCTGCATTTCTGCAGGGGAAAAAAATATTCCAGCGTTTTGTGAATAAAACTCTTCCCTGCTTACATGTTAAGAGACACAGCGAGGAGGTGCTTCTGA
Organism: Ramphastos sulfuratus; assembly: GCA_013399055.1. Taxonomy (NCBI): domain Eukaryota; kingdom Metazoa; phylum Chordata; class Aves; order Piciformes; family Ramphastidae; genus Ramphastos; species Ramphastos sulfuratus. Next base: position 28,147 of record WBNM01019210.1, on the reverse strand, counting down.
ACGAAAGCTCCTTTACAGGAAAAGGACAAACACAAGCCATAAAACCCACTCTCCCCTCCCCGTTTTCGCAGTAACTTCCCATGCTCGCAGCCATAAGCCCTGTCGGAGAGAGCTGCCGGCGCGGCGGCCGCCGCTGCCTCGGCTGGGCGGCAGGTCCGCTCGCCGGCGCGGCGCGGCACTGTGAATGGGCAGCCAGGTATTTTATGAATGGAGCGGATCACGTGCTCCCAGCACCTCCCCGAGCTGATATTTCCCACAGAACTGTGTCAACAAGCAGCCACAGCAGCGAGTTCTGCCGCGGGGACGGACACCTTCCCCGCTGGCCGCTGCCCGCAGCCCGGCCCTCGGCAGGGAGGCAGCGGCTCTGGGCACTCGACAGAGCAGTCCTGGCCGCAGGGCTGTGGCGATGGCAGACGTTGGCGCTTTTTTTTTTTTTTTTTTCCCCCCCTCGTTATTTTTTTTTTTATGAATGGAGATTGTGGTATGCAAATGAGAGCGATTCACAAAAAAGGAAACATGGCGGCGGCCCCAGCTCCCGGCCCCGCAGCGGCTCTCGCCCGCCCCAGCTCGGCCCGCTTCGCTCCGCGACCGGCACCGCGCGGCTCCCCACTGGGCTCTCCCCAGGCTCCACTCCGCTTCCCCGCCGGGCTTTGCCCGGGCTGCTCCTCGGGGATCCAAAGGCCGAGCTTGGAGAGCGCAAGAGGAAGGTGCGCGGCCCATGCTCGGGGGAAGGCGGTGAAATGGGAAATCCGCCTTTCCTGCCGGAGGAGCCCCGTCCGCAGCCTGTCAGCCGGCTGCTCTTCACCCACCCACCGCTACCTAGCCGTACAATGGACTCAGGGCTCCCTCCTCCCCATCGCCATGGCCGCGGCCGGCGCCCGCATCATTCATAAAATCCGCCTGAGCAGACACCGACATGGCAAATCGTAATGCTAAAGCTCGGAGACTGCAGCCTCCAACCTCACACTCCGTGGTAACAGAAAGTTTCAAAATACCGTATATTTGCTTTTTAATGTCATAAAGAACTCGGGCGTTTTCTGACAAGTATTTATCTCCTCTGACCCCAAATGTATTTCAAAGGCAGATTACATACCGAGGGATACAGCCGCGCACACACACATTCTCTAGATTTCCTCCAAACCAGTCACATTAAAAACATTACGAGATCCTCGAACTGTGTGTGCCCCCCCCCCTTTTTTTTTAAATAATAATTAAAAAACCCCAAACAATTAAAGCCAAAAAACAAAACCAGCGAAATAAGGGCAAGTGCTCATTAAAAGAAAGGGGGGAAAAAGGCTTTAGGGTAGGTTTAAGCTGTATTTACACTGACTGACTCATCCAATTAAAATTCAGGAGCAGTTTCCTGCAGGATGAAGCTCCCACACACTAGTTTCCATGTGAAATATCCACAAGTAATAGGATATTATCGGAGGTGGTACGTGCCGATACCTCTCTGGGCATTCCAAACCCATCATCCCCCTCCACGACACCATCGTTACCTGCACCGTTTTCTACTGGGCTTTAATTAAAGCACGCTTTTCTGGTCTCTGGCTCGCAGCCCTTCTCAACCAAGCTCCTTCACAAAGAGGGAGCCTTCTGGGATTCCATGTACGCGAGCAGAACTGCGCAGTATGCGCAGGGGAAGGCCAGGACACGTACGTGCGCGGGCAGAGGCCCCGCGGGGCGCGGAGCCGGGGGGGACGCGCCGAGTCCCAGCCGCAAGCGGAAAGGAGAGCCGCGGCGGCGAGGGCGAGGGGGAACGGGCGCTTACTCGTTGTTAGAAGTCGCCGTCTCTTCGCTCATTTTCTCCTCACCGCGATCCGACAGGGAGACGGAGCAGCACCGACGCAGCCAGGGCGCAGCCAGAACTCACCAGAAACTTCACCATTGTTACCCCCCCCAGGTCTGCCGCCCCCGGCCAGGGCACGGGCAGTGTGGTGAAGCGAAGGAGAGGCAGGGGAGGCAGCGATCTTTATCCTGAAAACATGAAATCCTTGTCCGGCGCCGGAATCTATTTCCCCTGTCGTTAGAGATGATGATGATGATGATGGTGAAGGCAGTGGTGGAAACAGCAGCAACGACCACGGATCTTCTCCTCTTGAGCTGCTCCCACTTAAAGGGAAACGGAGTGCTGGAGACCAGAGAGGGCTCCCCGCCGCAAAAAGCTGCACCGCACCGTCCTCCCGATGCAGCTCATCTCCCGCTGCAGCCGCCTTCGCTGTGGCCCTCCTGCCGCTGCTCGGCCGCCTCCCGCGCCCAGCCGGGGCAGGCGGCGGCACAAATTCCTCCAGACACCGGAGCCGCCACAGGCCGGGGCGGGAAAGGGGGCGGGGGGGGAAGAGAGG
>WBNM01019210.1:6652-25308 GCA_013399055.1 Ramphastos sulfuratus | reverse complement strand
GGGGGGGGGGAAGAGAGGGGGGCTGAGCGGCTCGACTGGGCTCTCCCTCCCCCTCCAAAGCGACGCCGAGCACTGCGCAGGGAGGACGAGCCGGCCCCAAGGAGAAGGCTGGTGACGGGGGGAGGGAGGCGTTTTAAACCAGCCTGGGGGTGGGAAAGGGGGGGACGGAGGAGAGAGAGGATGCGTCACGGCTGTTTGTGTGAGGAAAGGAGCGGGGAGGGAGGAGAAGAGGAGCTGCCGGGCCGAGCGAGGAGCCTGCGCCCGAAAGACGAGGGAAAGAGGAGGGAGAAAGCTCGCGGAGAAGTTCAGCGGCCGCACTCCCTCCCCGGCGGCAACTCCATTAGCGGCCGCCGCCTCGGCTCCTCGCAGCGGCCGCCGCCGCCTCCTCACAGGAAAACTGGGCGGAAGCGTTGACTTCAAGCTCCTTCCGCCGCCACAGCTTGATCCAAAATAACCACGGGGGAAAGGCAGGAGGGAGGCGAGGGACGGGCGAGAGGCAGAACGCAACCCCCTCGGCCCCGCGCCGCCGCCCTCCCCGACGCGCCCGTCGGCTGCCCCGCGCTCGAGTTTCCTGAAAGTAGTTCCCTCCCTTCGGCGCTGCCTCACGCGCGGTCCGAGGAGCCGCTGGCACGCGCACGCACGGCGCCGCGGAGGGATACTTCGGCTCCCCGCAGCGTCCTCCTTCCTGCGCCGAGGGCGCGGAGCGGGAGCGCTTGGGGCGGTCTGGGGGCCGCGTCCGTCCCGGGCTCGGCTAGCCTCATCCCGGGGCGGGGGAGTTGGCGCTGGCTGTCGGATTCTGCTCGGCGCGGGCCTGCGCAGACCCCCACGGACGCCGCCGTGGTCCGGGACGCGCGGGCGGCCCGGGGCGTGGCAGGAGCGGGCTTCTAGGGGAGAGGGGGCCTCTGGCCGAGAGGGGCCCGGCCCGGCAGGGGCGGCGGCGGCGGCCTTCAAGCGGCCAGGGGTCTCTGACGAACGCGGCTGAGCGCCAGCGGCTGTCAGCCTGCGGGGCAGCTTCTTAACTTTTCCCGTACTTTTTCTAAGCTGAAGTGAATGTAAATGCTGTAAGTGTGCGGCAGCCGCCGCGGAGTGCAGCGGCTGGGTAAGCGGGACTCCCGGTGATCCGCTCCTTGCAGCTGGCACCGGCGTCCCCTTCCCTGCAGCCTGCCGTGAGCGTCCATGTTCAGCAGAAATGCACCGGTAAAGAGGATGGACTGGCGAGCTGAGAAATGCGGCTATGTTAGCTTGGATCTGCTCGACTTCCAGCGATGCCGCCAGTGTGCCACCTCTGAGGATGCGGTGCAGAGCTCACCTTCTCCTTTTGAAATGGGAGCTCTTCGGTCATTAGTTCCTTAACTCTAAATCTAGGAGTGGTTTGAAGTGGGTGATGGCACGGGAGGGCGTGTGGCACCCTGCCTTGGCATGTCTCTCTAAATGCACACCGAAATGGAACCATCTGTAGTCGATGCAGGTAAGCAGGAGCAGCAACCGAACCTCATTCCTTCTCAGGAACTTACATGGTTACCTTGCTGCTTGATCTGATGGAAAACTGGAGCAGTGCTGCAAACCCTGAGGATTCAGTCAGACCATCGAGTAAATTAGATGATAATAAAAGATTCTATCCTGGTTTTGTCGGTTGGATTTTGATTTTCTTCTGCCTAGTCTTCGTATGTATGCTGGCCAACTGATACATCTCATTGTCCCACTTTTACGGAGTAAAACGTGGTGGTGCTACTGTGAGAGACATCACTTCCCTCATGGATGTTTGTTATCCCCTTCTTGTATACTTCACTTTTCCACAGCTGCTTTCCAGGAGCCTTCTTTCTAAACCGTTACTCCCAGTTCAGTTTTTCCTGTAAGTGTGGAATTTCTCCTGAACTCTGGTGGTGTCACAGGAGCAACAATGAGCTGTCCTCTCTTCCTGTTTGAAAAGGATGGGGCGAGCTCCCTTGGCGGTAATCATGTCTGATTCCCACACTGCTGGTGGCTGGCTGCATTTCCCAAGGAAGGGAGAAACTGGAACGTGGGAAATCGGGAGAAGGAGCCTTCACCGTTCCAGGGAAGCTGCAGTGCCTGCATCATCAGAGGCCAGACTACGAGCTTGCAGCATCTGTTCCAGTGCACAGAAGCAGAATTACTTTTAGCAAGGGCATTTGTTAAGGGAATTCTTCCTTTCCCCTTAAGGGTCAAAGTATAATTTGTCTGTGGGTCTTAACAATGTCCAAGGATTTTTCTTGGAAGACTTTTCCCATGTGATTGAAAATGATAAGGAAGTGGTGCAGTGAGGAATAAACTTACACAGTTTCAGCCAGGTTTTTTTATTGTGAGAGTTGGGTGGTTAAACAATTTTAAAAGTCTTTTTTGTTTTTTTTTTTTTTTTTATCTTGGGAAAGAAAAAGCCTGTTTCATTTCTACATGGTTTTGTTGCAATGTTCCTACGGATGGAAATTCCATGTTTCTAGGAGAGAGTTCTGCCAGAAGCATAAGGGAACAATTTCAGTCAGTGCTATCATGGTCTCTGATGGAGGTTCTAAACCACTGTTGAAGCAGCACACATCTCAAACCTGCCATAACAGTGTTGGCTTACTTGTCTGGGAGGCTTTTGTGGGAAATTTCCAATTGCTTTGTATATTAAAAAAACAAACAAAAAAAAAACTGAAAAAAAAAATTAACCTTTCTAAAAGAGTGCACTGCAAAATGGATCACTTCTTCATGGAACAGGCTCACCCAAAGACTCAAAAACACAGTACAAAGCCATTACTGTATAATTTTAGAGTTCACATTAATCAAATTCAGTATTTTATGGGACTTGCCTCAGGTGTTTCGGAAGTGTGGGGATGTGGTATTACCTAACTTCTCCTTTCAGGGACCTTCTTGTCTTGTGGCTGGCAGGTAATAGGACTGCCTGCTAATTTAATACTTGTTTTCTGCTGGGTTCAAAGTTGAAATATTTAACATTCCTTAAGCTATGTTTCTTTAAGGTGATTTGATCACTATGGTCCTGTACAGGAATGGTCAAGAAACGGCTCGGTTTGTCATGGTACAGCCCTAGTCAGATCTACCTGAAGAAGTGCATTAGAAGGGGGGTGGTCAGTAGGTCAAGAGAGGTTCTCCTCCCCATCTGCTCTGCACTGGTGAGGCCACATCTGAAATACTGTGTCCAGTTCTGGGCCACTCAGTTCAAGAAGGACCTCAGGGAACTGTTTGAGAGTCCAACCCAGAGCCACAGAGCTGCTGCAGAGAGTGGAACACCTCCTGTGAGGCCAGGCTGAGGGGGCTGGGACTTGGAGCATGGAGCAGAGGAGCCTGAGGGCTGCCCTCACTGCTGCTGCTAAAGATGTGCAGGGCAGTGTGGGCAGGACGCAGCCAGGCTCTGCTCAGGGATGGCCAAGGACAGGACAAGGGGCACTGGGGGCAAGCTGGAGCAGAGGAGGTGCCAGGAACAGAAGGGAAAACTTTATCCCTATGAGGGTGTTGGAGCCCTGGAGCAGGCTGCCCAGAGAGGTTGTGGAGTCTCCATCTCTAGAGACTTTCCAAACCCACCTGGAAGTGTTCTTGTGTGGCCTGTCCTAGGTGATCCTCCTCTGGCACGGGGGGTTGGACTGGATGATCTCTGGAGTTCTCCAACCTCTAGCATTGATTCTGTGGTTCTGTGAAAGAAGTGCTCAGGGTGGCTGTGGAGTGGAGCAGGACTGCAGTAGAATTACAGAGAGAGGATGTGTTAGGCAGGGTTAGGTTGTGTAATTCTGATCAGCCTGGCATTCACTTCTTAAAATCCATAATTGGATCAGTGGAAGTTAAGTAATGCCATCCAGATTAGTCAGGCAGGGCAGAACTTAAGCAACCTATTCTTTGTTGAGGTTTTAATTACTAAATATGAAAGTTTTGAACTCTGCTTCCACAAACCACAGTGGCACTTACAGTTATGTCCAGAAGCTCATAGTGAATCTACCCAAAACTGGAGGCAGGATGCATGTTCTGCTGTTTTGAAGAAAATTATTAGAGGTCACCTGGGAATTTCTTCTGCAAAAGCTTTCATTCAGAGTCCTAGTGTGAGTTAAACACTGGGTGGTCATTAGACACGTCCTAATAAGGATTTAGCTGAACTGAGCTGATTAAATCTCTATTAGCATTTCAGCAAAGACATATTTTGTTAAGTTTTAACCAAGGATGCTGTTATTGCAAGCAGGGTAGCAAAAGTTGTTTCTTCTGCTTCATGCTACTGTCTAGAAAAATGTTTTCCTGCAAGATACAGAACCACGTTAGAGTCAAAGCTATACCCATTCCAATGCATTCTGGAAGCCTCTTCAGAAGGCTTGAGAAGGGGCCCAGTGCCACCTGCATGAGATTCAACGAGTCCAAGTGCAAGGTCCTGCAGCTGGGTCAGGCCAATCACAGACACAGCTCCAAGATGGGTGCAGAGTGGGTTGAGAGCAGCTCTGAAGAAAGAGACATGGGGATGTTGGGTGCTGGAGAAGCTCCCCAGGAGCCAGCAGTGCCCTTATGCAGCCCAGCAGGCAGCTGTGTGCTGGGCTGCAGCCAGAGCAGTGTGGGCAGCAGGGCAGGAGAGGGGATTCTGCCCCTTGGCTCTGCTCTGCTCAGACCTCACCTTCAAACCTGCCTCCAGTGCTGGTGTCTCCAGCAGAAGAAGGACACAGAGCTGGTGGAGTGAGTCCAGAGGAGGCCACAAAGATGATCTGAGGGCTGGAGCAGCTCTGCTGTGAGGACAGGCTGAGGGAGCTGAGGGTGTTCAGCCTGGAGAAGAGAAGGCTCCAGGGAGGACCTTAGAGCTGCCTGCCAGTACCTGAAGGGATCCTGCAGGAAGGCTGCAGAGGGACTTCTCATCAGGGTGTCTAGAGACAGGACAAGGGGGAATGGTTTGAAGCTGAGGCAGAGAAGGGTTAGACTGGAGCTGAGGAAGAAGTTCTTCAGTAGGAGGGTGGTGAGACTCTGGAACAGGCTGCCCAGGGAGGCTGTGGCTGCCTCCTGCCTGGGGGTGTTGAAGGGCAGGCTGGATGAGGCCTTGAGCAGCTGAGTCTAGGTGAGAGATGTCCCTGGCCATGGTGGGGAGGTTGGAGCTCTGAGGTCACTTCTAACATAAGCCATTCTAGGATTCTAATTGAAACAGATCTCACTCCTCAGAAGGTCAGTGTTCCATAAATTATTCCAATTCCTGATATGTAATAACCCAGAACTATTTATGCTGGATAGAGAAATGGCAGCTCCTGCTGCTGCATGCTGGAAAAATGGAGGCTCAGGTGGGAGGATGGAGGGGAGACCTCATGTGTACCTTTGATGTGGCTGACGTGCACAGCAATTGCAGTGGGGATCTGTGGGATCAGTTGTTCAGTAGCTTTGTTCTGTCCTTTTTGGGCATGTTTTGGGATAAGCATGTTTGAGTTTTGGGGATACCTTACACACCTTATGGCCAGCTGGAGCAGCACTACCACTGAAAGAAGCAGCCTCACCTTCCTCCTACTCAGCTCCCTTCCTTATCTTGCACCTTAGGTGGCCCAAATACTTGTATGCTGAGCAATGAACTGCACTGGGAAATTCACCCAGGTTAAAAACTAGTTGTGTGAAATAAAAACTGATTAATCTTTCAGTAGTTCCAGATAATGATGCAAGTAGACAACCACTTGTGCCCTCCCAAGAATGGATGACATGAAGGGGCAAGCAAGGAAATGGTGGCAGTGCAAAAAAACTCTTTATGGAGGCAGTGGCAATTTAGGCCAACATGAAGTGTGGCTTGGTAAAGTACTACAACATTTGGGTAAACAAAAGGAGGAAAACAGGCAATGGGAGTACACAGAAAATGACTGCAGGCTCATTTAGGAACAGGTTCTTTACTGTGAGGGCGCTGGGACACTGCAACAGGTTGCCCAAGGAGGTGGTTGAGGCTCCATCTCTGGAGACACTCAAGGTCAGGCTTAGCAAGGCTCTGTGCAACCTGATCTAGTGGAGGCTGTCCCTGCTGACTGCAAAAGGGGTTGGAGTAGATGACCTTTGGAGGTCCCTTCCAACCCAGACCATTCTATGACTTGTTTGCTAATGGTGGTGTTAAGAACCAACTATTCTGTGAAGAGCATGGATTTTATTTTTCCTTAAATCTTATTCTGACTGAAATGTGATTTTCTTTCTTTTTGGACTTTCTGACCTATTATTATCAACAGTCACCTAGAAAATCAGGCCCCAGGATCCTTCAAAGGGAAAGTCCCAAACAGATTGAGAAATGACAGTGGTGCCTGCCGAGCAGCAAGCAGGGACAGATTCATTGCAGTCCTTTCAGTCTATACAAAACAGGAACTGGAGACACTTTTCTGTTCCATGTGCAGAAAATGTGTTGTCTAGGGGAAACTCTGCTGAGCACACAACGACCTGTCAGCAGTTCTGCTTCTCCTTCCAGGCCTGCCACCCCTGTGGGCTGTGATCTTTGGCAATCCATGTGGCAGGACCCAAGGAGAGCTTGCAATGCCCTTGAAGGGATTTCAGCTGAGAGGCTGTGGTCACTTCCATGCATCTTAATACATTTCAAGAGTGTGATTGGGAGATTGGTTTCAACCCAGCACTGCAGGGAGGCAAAGCAAAGCTGGTCCTTTCACAATGAAGCAAACAAGGAGCATCAACACAACCATTATTAAATGCTCAGTTGTGAGGAAGTTGGTTCCTGCATCATTCAGCTTCTGTGGGACGCCAGTTCTTGCTCCACTCTGATTTCTCTCACTTCTAGAAATCAGAAAGGAATCACCTATTATGTTTTTTTAAAGGTGTCTCAGAGTTTCCAGTAGATACGTGACTCTCTCAAACTTTCCCTTCCAACAGAAGCAGAAAAGAATCAGGAAAGGATGCACAAGGTCTGAATTGGATGAGGGGATTGAGTGCACCTTCAGCAAGTTTGCAGATAACACTAAATTGGACAGCAGTGTTGATCTGCTGGAGGAAGGCTCTCTAGAGAGATCTGGAAAGGTTAAATCCATGGGCTGAAGTCAATGGAATGTAGTTTAACAAGACCAAGTGCTGGGTCCTGCACTTGTCACAACAACCCCAAGCAACGCTGCAGACTTGGGGCAGAATGGCTGGAAAGCAGCCCAGTGGAAAAGGATCTGGGGGTACTGGTGGGCAATGGCTGAACATGAGCCAGCAGTGTGCCCAGGTGGCCAAGAAGGCCACCAGCATCCTGGCCTGGACCACCCAGTGTGTCCAGCAGGAGTAGGGCAGTGATGGTGCCCCTGTACTGGGCCCTGGTGAGGCCACAGCTTGAGTGTTGGGTTCAGTGCTGGGCACCACAGGACAGGAAAGACATTGAGGTGCAGGAGGATGTCCAGAGAAGACCAATGAAGCTGCTGAGGGCTTTGGAGGGCATCATACAAGGAGTATCTGAGGAGGCTGGGGGTGTTTTGTCTGGAGAAGGGAGATCATTTTGCTGTCTACAGCTACCTGAAAGGAGGTTGGAGTGAGGCTGCTGTTGGTCTCTTCTCCCAAGTAACCAGTGATAGGATGAGGGGAAATAGGTTGGAGTTGTACCAGAGGAGGTTTGGATTGGACCTGAGGAAAAACTTCTTCACTGAGAGAGTGGTGAGGGATTGGAACAAGCTGCCCAGGAAGGTGGTAGAGTCACCATCCCTGGAGGTGTTGAAGCTGTAGCTGTGATGCTTCAGGACATGGTTTAGTGTCATGGCAGTTGGGTTATGGTTGGACTCAATGATCTTAAAGGTCTTTTGCAGCCTCAGTGATTGTGTGATTCTATGACTGGAGCGTTAGCTCAAGGCCATAGGAACTAGACTGTGTGGTAGCAGGCTTGTGAAGAGAGAGCTTGCCTTGCACCACTCCAGGCACCCACTTACTCCAGTCTTCATCTGCCATGCTCAGGGTTGGTATCTCATTGAAATAATTTCATTTGAAAGGATATTAAACCCTGACACTTCCTGCAGCATGCTGCTTTCTTTCCCTACAAATGGGCAAGCACCACGAACCAGTGTGACAACTAAACTGCCTTTGCCATTATTTCTAGGAGCCACACAGAGCTGTGCTAAATGAACTGATGGCATGATTACACTATCAAACAAATGAAATTAATTTGTTATGTGGGCTTGCTGCCTCCTGGAGAAAAGCTTTGACTCGGGGAAGGAGAACCAAAATTTAAAGCAGCATTACAAAGCAATTTAAAAAAACAAGCATACAGTATAGAGGGTTTGGGGTTTTTTGGGGGGGTATTTATACTGCATGTTTATATTTCTCATTCTTTACTTTGAAGCAAATTAATCTTTTTATTAAAAAAAAAAACAAACAACCAGACAACTTTCTTTCTTCTCAAGCAATGGAGACTCTGAGTATTGTTTTTGAGTTGTGGTGTGTTTTGAACCTGGGCTAGTTTTTATTCCACTTGCCTAACAGGATTTTTTCTTTTGCACAAGAAGGTCTTAAAGCAGTCACAGAATTGTCAGGATTGGAAGGGACCTCAAAGATCATCTAGTTCTAACCCCCTCCCCTGCCATGGGCTGGGACACTTTGCACTAGATCAGGTTGCCCAGATCCACATCCAGCCTGGCCTTAAAGGCTGTGACCTGTACTAGTGGGAGGTGTCCCTGCCTATGGCAGGGGATTGGAACTAGATGATCTTTGAGGTCACTTCCAACCTTACCATCCTATGATTCTATGATTCAGTGACTTCCAGGTCCAAGTCCTCTTGCATACTTCCCCAATTCAAGCTCATTATGTGTAACCCTAGAAACTCAGTTTCTACTCATCAGCACCCCGACTAGGATAAAAAAATGGCTGGTGACCAGGCCCAAGGGGTGGTGGTGAGTGGAGTTAAGTCTGCCTGGTGCCCAGTCACCAGTGGTGTCCCCCAGGGTTCAGTACAGGGGCCTGTCCCCTTCAATATCTTTATCAATGGTTTAGATGAGGGCATTGAGGCACCCTCAGCAAATCTGCAGATAACCCCAATCCAGGTGGTTGTGCTGATCTGCTAGAGGGCAGGGAGGCTTTGCAGCAGGACCTAGATGGGTTAGACCCATGGGCCAAGGCTCATTGAATGGAGTTCAGCAGGACCAAGTGTCAAGTCCTGCCCCTGGGTCATAACAACCATGGGGATGTGTGGAAAGCTTGACTTGGAGAGGGTCCTGGGGGTGTTATTTGTTAGTCAACTGAATGTGGTCAAGCAGGCCAATGGCATCCTGGCTTGTGTCAGAAACAGGGTGAGTGGCAGGGACAAGAGGTGATCACCCCCCTGTGCTCAGCACTGCTGAGGCCACATCTCAAGTGCTGTGTAGGACATTGAGGGGCTGGAGCATGTCTGGAGAAGGGCCTGGAGCACCTGGGCTGTGAGGAGGGGCTAAGGGAGCTGAGGGTGTTCAGGCTGGAGAAGAGGAGGCTGAGGAGAGACCTCATTGCTCTGTATAGCTCCCTGAGGGGAGGTTGGAGTGAGAAGGGGACAGCCTCTGCTCCTTGGTGACAAACAACAGGAGCAGAGGAAATAGTTTCAAGATCTGCCGGGGGAGGTTCAGGCTGGATGCTAGAAAATATTTCTTCCTATAGAGGGTTCTCAAACATTGGAATATCTGCCCAGGGCAGTGCTGCAGTCACTGACTCTGGAGGTGTTTAAGCAGCCTGTGGAAGTGGTGCTTAGGGATGTGGCTTAGTGTTGACCCTTCAGTGCTGGGTCAAGGGTTGGACCAGATGACCTTGGAGGTTTCTTCCAACCAGATGTTTTCTGTGATTCTCTGATTCTCTATCTCTGGTTTAGTGACTACCTAGACCAGTCCCTCAACTTTCAGATGGCTAAACAATCCTTATTTAGGAGCCTTTTCTAGACTCCCAAAACTGACCAGTCTAGCAAGCTGCTGTAATACTGCAGGGTGGCTCAGATCCTGACTCTGATGTCTCTCAGCTGAGGTCCTTATTAGCAGTGTTTCTGAGGAGCCCTGTGGCACTCTGTGCCCGAGCTGAGCGGAGCTGGGTGAGCACAGCCCCCCCCTTACATAACATCGATAAACATTTCACGGCAGTATAAACTCTCCTGCTGTGAAGCAGAAGCCACCCACCAACTGCCTGATTTTAGGAAGAGCCCTCTCCATTACATAAGTGTTCAGTATGGGGGTTTCTTGCACCTGCCTCTGAAGCATCTGGTACTTGTCACCTTCAAAACCAGGATTCTAGACTCGATGGACAACTGATCTGAGCCAACCTGGCAATTCTTTACGTAACCAAAGGCTCTCTGTGCCAGGAGGACGTGTCACAGTCCTTGCTGAGGTGGTTCCAAGGGCTAGCTCAAAATCCGTGCTCTACGTTCTGAATTAAAAGGGCATTTTTTAGCTGCTTGATAGGAGGTAATATTGTAGGAATCTCTGTACAAATGTGCAGAGGAGTGGGACTGCTTTCATGTGTGTGGCTGTGGGTGACTGTTAAGCACATTTCTGTTCATGAAGATGCAATGAATTGCTCGTAGAGAAAGTGGGAGGGCAATTACATAAGCTGGAGCTATCCAGGATATCTTTAACTCATTCTCATGTGCTTTGTGCATTTTGCCTTTGCAGAAAGGACAGAGCAGGTGTAGCTATTTAACATCGGCCCCATCTCACCCTAGATTCATCTCCTCCCGACAGCCTGTGGAGCTGGAGTGGGTTTCTGATTCACCATCACACAGATGCTGCCAAAGTGCTTGTGCAAGATCTGGATCATTTATGGCAAGAAGACTTTTGGCTATTGAAATAACATAGAATAGATTCATAGATTCATGGGTTCATAGATTCATGGATTCATAGATTGATGAATCTGGGTTTGGGTTGGAAGGGACCTTAAAGATTATCCAGTTCCAGCTCTCTGCCATAGGCACGGACACCTTTCGCCAGACCAGGCTGCTCAAGGCCTCATCCAGCCTGGCCTTGAACAACTCCAGGAAGGGGACAACCACAGCCTCCTGGGCAGTCCACTCCAGTGTCTCACCACTCTCACTGTAAAGAGTTTCTTCCTAATCTCCAGTCTAAATCTCCCCTCCTCAAGCTTCAATCCATTCCCTGTTGTCCTATCACTGCAAGCTTCAATCCATTCCCTGTTGTCCTATCACTGCAAGCCCTTGTAACAGTCCCTCCCTCTGATTTCAAAGCAATCTTCAAATCACAGAGAGAAAACTCATTGTTTTTCATGAGGCTCTGGGATGGTAAAGGGTCATCTTTATATCAAAGTATTTTCTCTCTATCCCATATTTAAATCTCACTGATATTTCTGAGGATTAAGCACATAGGATCATGGACTCACAGAATATCTGGTTGGAAGAGACCTCCAAGCTCATCCAGTCCAACCCTTGACCTAGCACTGAAAGGTCAACACTAAACCATGTCCCTAAGCACCAGGTCCACAGGCTGCTTAAACACCTCCAGAGTCAGTGACTCCATCACTGCCCTGGGCAGACCATTCCAATGTTTGAGAACACTTCCAGTGAAGAAATATTTCCTAGCATCCAACCTGCCCCTCCCCTGACAGAGCTTGGAACCATTTCCTCTGCTCCTGTTGTTTGTCACCAAGGAGCAGAGGCTGCCCCCTCCTCACTCCAGTGAAGGGAGAGGAATGAGGTTTCCCCTCAGCCTCCTCTTCTCCAGCCTGGACATCTCCCAGTTCCCTCAACCCCTCCTTGTAGCCTAACCCTTCTCCAGACACACTCTAGCTCCTCAATGTCCTTCCTGTGGTGAGGAGCCTAGAACTGAACACAACACTCTAGGTGTGGCCTCAGCAGTGCTGAGCACAGGGGAATGATCATGAAGCTTAAGTGATGGCTTTGCAGCTTTGGGGTAGTATCACCTGGTGCCTGGACTAAAGCACATCTAAGCATCTCCTAAACAAAAATCTTGTGGTGCACAGCAGCAGAGTGAAACATTTCATTGTGGGACATTCACAGTGCCACACCTCACTGAAATAAAAACTTGCCAACCTTAGATGCTGTCTGCATCTTCCTTGTCATTTAATATTTAAACATCAGCTTAATCTGAAGCTCTCCAACCAATAGACTTCATGAAAAGCTCTCCAAACATCTCCAGCCATTGCTGTGGCTTCCAAATGTATTGGCCCTTTGTCTTTTCTCCTGGTTGCACTGATTGCAACTGTCACTGAGTCACACAGCTTGCCTTGGGCCTGCAGCCAAACTGATTACAACAACAACTTGTGAACCATAAAAAGGTAGTCTCAGATTCCAGCGAAGGCTGAAACATAAAGAAAAAGGGCAGGCTAAATCCAGCTGAAAAAGAACAGACTCAAAAAAAATATTATTGCATTGCTCTCACTGCTTCCTCAAGGAAGAATTTAGTTAACAAGGACGGAATTAATTGTTTTCACAGAATCATAGAATGGCCTGAGTTGGACCTCCAAAGCTCATCCAGTCCAACCCCCCTGCAGGCAGCAGGGACATCCTCCACTAGATCAGGGTGCTCGGAGCCCTATCAAGCCTCACCTTGAATATCTCCAGGGATGGAGCCTCCCTGGGCAACCTATTGCAGTGTTCCAGCACCCTCCTGGTGCACAACTTGTTACTCACATCCAATCTCAATCTGCTCTGCTCTGCTCTCATTTCAAACCATTGCCTTTGTCCTATCCTTGCAGGCCTTTGCAATCAGTCCCTCTGCAGCCTACTTGTAGCCCCTTCAGGTCCTGGCAGGTTGCTATTAGGTTTGCATCGAGCCTTCTCTTCTGCAGGCTGCAGAACCCCAGCTCCCTCAGCCTGTCCTCATAGCAGAGGTGTTCCAGCCCCCTGATCATTTTCATGGCCTCCTCTGGACCCTCTCCATCAGGTCCATGTCCTTCCTTGCTGAGGGCTCCAGAGCTAAACACTGCACTGCAGGTGAGGTCTCCCTAGAGCAGAGCGACAAGATCCCCTCTCTCCCNGTGCTGAGCACAGGGGAATGATCATGAAGCTTAAGTGATGGCTTTGCAGCTTTGGGGTAGTATCACCTGGTGCCTGGACTAAAGCACATCTAAGCATCTCCTAAACAAAAATCTTGTGGTGCACAGCAGCAGAGTGAAACATTTCATTGTGGGACATTCACAGTGCCACACCTCACTGAAATAAAAACTTGCCAACCTTAGATGCTGTCTGCATCTTCCTTGTCATTTAATATTTAAACATCAGCTTAATCTGAAGCTCTCCAACCAATAGACTTCATGAAAAGCTCTCCAAACATCTCCAGCCATTGCTGTGGCTTCCAAATGTATTGGCCCTTTGTCTTTTCTCCTGGTTGCACTGATTGCAACTGTCACTGAGTCACACAGCTTGCCTTGGGCCTGCAGCCAAACTGATTACAACAACAACTTGTGAACCATAAAAAGGTAGTCTCAGATTCCAGCGAAGGCTGAAACATAAAGAAAAAGGGCAGGCTAAATCCAGCTGAAAAAGAACAGACTCAAAAAAAATATTATTGCATTGCTCTCACTGCTTCCTCAAGGAAGAATTTAGTTAACAAGGACGGAATTAATTGTTTTCACAGAATCATAGAATGGCCTGAGTTGGACCTCCAAAGCTCATCCAGTCCAACCCCCCTGCAGGCAGCAGGGACATCCTCCACTAGATCAGGGTGCTCGGAGCCCTATCAAGCCTCACCTTGAATATCTCCAGGGATGGAGCCTCCCTGGGCAACCTATTGCAGTGTTCCAGCACCCTCCTGGTGCACAACTTGTTACTCACATCCAATCTCAATCTGCTCTGCTCTGCTCTCATTTCAAACCATTGCCTTTGTCCTATCCTTGCAGGCCTTTGCAATCAGTCCCTCTGCAGCCTACTTGTAGCCCCTTCAGGTCCTGGCAGGTTGCTATTAGGTTTGCATCGAGCCTTCTCTTCTGCAGGCTGCAGAACCCCAGCTCCCTCAGCCTGTCCTCATAGCAGAGGTGTTCCAGCCCCCTGATCATTTTCATGGCCTCCTCTGGACCCTCTCCATCAGGTCCATGTCCTTCCTTGCTGAGGGCTCCAGAGCTAAACACTGCACTGCAGGTGAGGTCTCCCTAGAGCAGAGCGACAAGATCCCCTCTCTCCCTCTCTGGGCACACTGCTTTGGATGCAGCCCAGGCTACCTTTGGCCTTCTGGGCTGCAAGCTCACACTGTCTGCTCATTTCCAACCTCTTGTCAATCAGTACCTGCAAGTCCCCTTCTGCAGGGCTGCTTTCTGTCTGCTCTCTATCATCTCCTCCCCCCAGCCTGTATTGATGGTGAGAGTTGTTCTGGCCCAGGTGCAGAACCCTGCACTTGCTTTTGTTGAACCTCATGAGGTTACCCTGGGCATACCTCTCCAGCCTGTCCAGGTGCCTCTGGATGGCATCCCATCTCTTTGACATATCCTGTGGGACCCTGCCCTAGGTGATCCTGCTCTGTCAGGGGGATTGGACTGGATGAGGTCCCTTCCAACCCCTAACATTCTGTGACTGCAAACTGTTTGAGACAGGGCTAGTTTTGAGCTTCTGTTTCCATAGTTCCTGGAGAAAACAGGCTCTTGATCTTAGTTGGCACTGTTGTAGGAAACACCATTGCTGAAGAAGTATGGACAAAAACTGTTGTGTTGTTAATGACTGGTGGGTACCAGCAGTGCCCTGAATGTCTCCTCTTTGCCTCCACATTCTGTAAAAATGTAAAAAACTTCCCAAATCTCCACTGTAGATAACCTGTGCATGTACTTGCTGCACAGAGAGCAGTGCTCAGTGAATGTAATCACTAAATCCAGTTCACAAACACACC
Organism: Ramphastos sulfuratus; assembly: GCA_013399055.1. Classification (NCBI taxonomy): domain Eukaryota; kingdom Metazoa; phylum Chordata; class Aves; order Piciformes; family Ramphastidae; genus Ramphastos; species Ramphastos sulfuratus. The sequence continues at coordinate 10,600 of WBNM01019210.1, read as the reverse complement.
AAAATTGTGGTGGGGCTTTAGAACCCACTTTTCATTCTTCCCTGCTGCACCACATAGGCTCTGGCATTCCTACATCTCTGAGCTGTGTGAGAGGAGGGGATTTGAAACCCTATTCTTTATTTTCTGAGATTAATTAAAATGCTTCAGCACAGCTGAATTGTGCAGGTGTAAATTGTCTGTGTGTGGGAGGAAGAGACAGAATTGCTTCTCTTCAGCCTGATCTGACTTACACTACAGCAAGCAGCCTTTTTCTCCTTCATGAAATGTGTGGTAGTCAAGCAGCATCCTGCTCCTCTTGCGATCCGGGATCCTGACAGCGTGTTTCCAGTTATTCATTCTAGATGGGAAATGCAGACAAGTACAATGCAGAACACATGGCTGGAAACGTGCTTGGGGCTTTGGGTGGAATTCTGCCATCACTGCATTGATCTTCTCCTAAATGTCTGACCAGTTTCTTGGTCTGGTGCTAAATTGTGGAGTCATACTATGGTTTGGGTTGGAAGGGACCTCCAAAGGTCAACTTCCCTGCAGTCAGCAGGGACATCCTCCACTAGATCAGGTTGCTCAGAGCCTTGTCTAGCCTCACCTTGAATATCTCCAGGGATGGGGCCCCAACTACCTCCTTTGGCAAGCTGTTCCAGTGTTCTACTACCCTATGGTAAAGAACTTGTTCCTAAGGTAGGCACAACTGGGTAGGCACAATCCCAAGCACAAATACAGGCTGAGTGAGAGAGCAGCCCTGAGGAAAAGGACCTGGGGGTCTGGGTTGATGAAAAGCTCAACATGAGGCTGCAGTGTGAGTGCAGCCCAGACAGCAACCGAGTGCTGGGCTGCAGCAAGAGCAGTGTGGGCAGCAGGGCAAGGGAGGGGATTCTGCCCCTTTGCTCTGCTCTCCTCAGACCCCATCTGGAATCCTGTGTGCAGTTCTGGAGCCCCCAGCACAGGAAGGACATGGAAGTGTTGGAGCCAGTCCAGAGGAGGCCACCAAGATGCTCAGAGGGCTGCAGCAGCTCTGCTCTGAGGACAGGCTGAGAGAGTTGGGGCTCTGCAGCCTGGAGAAGAGGAGGCTTTGAGGAGACCTTATCCAGTCCTTCCAGTATCTGAAGGGGGCCTACAGGAAGGCTGGGGAGGGACTATTTATAAGATCTTGCAATGACAGGACAAGGGGCAATGGGTTTGAACTGCCAGAGGGAAGATTTAGACTGGATGTTAGGAGGAAGTTGTTTGCAGTGAGGGTGGTGAGACACTGGCACAGGTTGCCCAGGGAGGTTGTGGCTGCTCCCTCCCTGGAGGTGTTCAAGGCCAGGTTGGATGAGGCCTTGAGTAACCTGTACTAGTGGGAGGTGTCCCTGCCTATGGCAGGGGGTTGGAACTAGATGATCCTCGAGGTCCCTTCCAACCTTACCATTCTATGATTCTAAGCTTGTACTGAGTCTCTGTGGTAAGAGCATAAACTGATTGCAGATCTTGTTTGCAGTCTGATATGTTAAGCACACATTCTCCTCCTCCTCCTAGAAAATAGCTACCTGAAAGTGCTGTGGAACTGTTACTTGTCTTGGTTGGCCATGAATCAGCTTAGAACAATAAGAGTGGGCATACTGAAAGTGCATTAGCAAAACATATTGAGAAATTAAGAAATTTTGAAAGCCCCAAGAGAGAATCAAAGAGCAAAACATTTTTCAAAGTCAACGGAGAGAGCACCTGATGGACATGAATTTTATAGAGAACAAAACACCAAATTCTTTGCCTTTTCAGTCACTTGGCTGTAATGAAACCCACTCTTCACAGCATACAAACTACATGGAGAGAGCTGCAAAGGGCTGTGCAATGCAAAACACGATTTGAGGATGTTCTTTGGACTCTTGTCCTTTTAGATTTCTGTCAATGAAGATACCTCCATGCTGATATGCCCTGCTGAATGAAGGTAGTGATAAACTCCATTAAAATGGTAGTCACCACCTCAGAGTACTTGTATCATCATGGTTCAGGTTTCAAAACAGAAAAAGAAAGTCTTTTTGACTTCAGGAAGGAGGAGTAGTCAAGAAAAACATTTGTTTCTTCTATGGCCCTAAACTCCTGAAACCATTGTAAGGATTTCCTTGTGGTGTGCTCCATGGTGTTGATGGTCAGAGAGAATAAAAAATATTTGTTAAAAGGAGTTTAAAAGTCCAGGAACAGACAAACTGCAACAGACATAGTAAAAAGATCCAAGAGGGGCATTTTTCTTTGTCTGGTGCTAAATCATGGAGTCATAGAATGGTTTGGGTTGGAAGGGACCTCCAAAGCTCATCCAGTCCAACCCCTTCTGCAGTCAGCAGGGACATCCTCCATTAGATCAGGTTGCTCGGAGCTTCTCCAGCCTCACCTTGAATATCTCCAGGGATGGGGCCTTGATCACCTCCCTGGGCAACCTGTTGCAGCATTCCACCACCCTAAAGAACTTGTTCCTAACATCCAATCTAAATCTCCTGTTTTCTCTTTTCAAACCACTGCCCTCATCCTGTCCCTGCAGTCCTTTGCAAACAGTCCCTCTGCAGCCTGCTTGTAGCCCCTTCAGGTCCTGGCAGGCTGCTCTTAGGTCTGCCTGGAGCCTTCTCTTCTCCAGGCTGCAGAACCCCAGCTCCCTCAGCTTGTCCTCACAGCAGAGGTGTTCCAACCCCCTGATAATTTTCAAATCCACCCCTTAGTTTTCCACAGACTTTTGTAATTTGCTCATAGGTGAAGAAATGTGAGATCTCAGAGCTGGTAGATGCTGTTGCTTTCCAAATCCCACCAAGACTCTTCAAACACTGCAGATTACAGCAAGTCCAGCTATTGTAAGTTAAAAACAATCAGATGCACAAACTGCTGCTGCAAAATTCTATACATTTGTGTTGAAAATGCTCTGGTGGGGTCTGGAAACACAGCCTGTGCGCTGCTCTCAGATTACTCACTGGCTTGCTGAAGAACTCATCCTGCTATTCTTAGCACCAGCTCAGAGAACATTTCTTTTGCTGTACGATCACGAATAAATCCTACTTCAGCTCCAGCTCCACAGAGGCTCAGAAACCCTTTCTGTGCCATCTTTGGATTGATTAGGAGACCTTACTGCCTGGTTTGGGATGAATCATTGAATCTTTTTGAGCGAGATTGTTACTATAACATAACTGCTGCCTGAATAACTGAAATGACACTGTTTCCCTTCTTATTGCTGACACCAGCTGGGAAAAGCACTAGCTGGTGTTGGGCAATGTACATAAGGCAGAAGAGTCAATGTGCAGCACCCAGTGTAATGAAGAGCTGAGCTGGAGTGGTTTTATTATAACCTCAAATAGTTATCTTCATTTTTAATATTACATTTTTAACACAAGACAATACAATCATAGAGTTATAGAGCCTCAGAGTCGTAGAGTCATAGAATCATAGACTCATAGAGTCATAGAGTCATAGTCAGTCATAGAATCATAGAGTCATAGTCATAGAATCATAGAATTGTAGTCACACAGACATAGAATAATAGAGCCATAGAGTCATAGAACCACAGTCACAGAATAATAGTCATAGAGTCATAGAGCCACAGAGCCACAGAGCTACAGAAATAGTAGAGTCATAGAATCATAGACTCATAGTCATAGTCACAGAGTCATAGATCTAGAGTTATAGAGCCATAGAGCCACAGAATAATAGTCAAGAGTCATAGAATCATAGTCATAGAATCACAGTCACAGTCACAGTCATAGAATAATAGAGCCATAGAGCCACAGAGTGACAGAATAATAGTGTCACAGAGTCATAGACTCATAGAATCAGTCACAGAGTCATAGAATAATAGAGCCATAGAGTCACAGAATAATAGTGTCATAGAGTCATAGACTCATAGAATCAGTCACAGAGTCATAGAATAATAGAGCCATAGAGCCACAGAGTGACAGAATAATAGTGTCACAGAGTCATAGACTCATAGAATCA